>VDFB02012751.1:0-110195 GCA_007258455.2 Sequoia sempervirens
TCCACCATCCAATAGGGTTCGATTGAGCTAATATAGCCCTATCCAACCTCGCCTGTGGTTTACTCAAGTTTGGGCCATTAAGATTAGCAAAGTCTAGAAATTGTGACCGAAGTAGTGAAGCTTGCTCGGGTGGATAAATCTTTTCAATGGCCCGTGTGAACCCATCTAAAACCTCAGCATCATCACATGGAGGCACCCTACAATCCCTTGGTGCATACCATTTTGGATTTAGAGCAAAGGCAGCCATATGAAGCGGGGTGTTCATTGTATTCCACCTCCGCGTCACGATGGGCCTAATGTGTTGCTCATATAAATCCAAAGTGGGGTCCTTTGCCAAAATAACTTGCTTGATCTTCCCAAGCATAGTGTCAAATGTCTCATATATCTCTCCAAGACTAGGAGAGTCTGTATCAGCATATCTAATGACATCTACAATGGGCGAGATAAAGGAGCAAATATATCTGCAAAATGCAAACAAAAAGTTCAAAATAATTGGTTGACAAGTTATTTGACATGTTAGAAACTTCAAAAGTTGGAACATTGGACAATAAAATTAAAATATTAAAATCAGAAATTTAATATGAAAATCAGCCATCTAATATGTTTTACCTCACATTGGCCCACCAATCATCATCGAGGATCTTTTGTTTGATGCTCTTTCCTTGAGTAGAACTTGCATTAGGCCATCTAGTCCACTCAGCATTGACCATCATCAGTTGTAGAGGCTCATGCACCTCAACCATCCTCTCCAATAGGATGAAGTATGCGGCATATCTACATTCATTAATTCAATGATTCATTAAAAAATAAAAATTTAAAACAAAATCAGATTATGAATACAAATTGAAAGTGAAACAAAATGAAGTAAATGGCATACCTTGTATCAACAGGTTTGAGAAACTCCTTCTTTGAAAATGTCTCGAAGAGAGCAAGTGAGGTGTGGTGGTTGCAAATGAACATCTGAATTTCTCTAGCTTCTGCCATCGTTTTCTTCACCCAATCCATCTTCCCTATGTTTTTCAATGCATGAACACAACATGGGGTCCAAAATATGTGCTTGTAAGTACCCTCCACCATCAACCCAACCGATTTGCACACACGTGCTGAATCGGTGATCACCTGCACCACATTTGCAGCCCCAACCTCCTCTATAGCATCTCTCAAAATGGAAAATTGGAAGTTAGCATCCTTACGTCTCCCTGAACAATCTACGGCTCTAAGAAAATAAGAACCAGCAGGGCATGTGACTGACATTGATGAGTGGCTGACGTCTACAATCAGTCCATCCATCCATCACTATAGAGCACCCCATCCTCATCCATGTTTGCCTCATCTCCTCCATTAACACATTAACTTTGGAGTACTCTTTGTCTAGGAGGGTGGTGCGTAGCTTATGATCTCTAGGGGGTACGAATGAAGGACCAACAGTGGCTATGTCTTTCACCATTTGTTTGAAATAAGAGGAATGGGCCATATGAAATGGAATGTCATGGGCAAAAAGGAATTTGGCAATGGAGGATTTAGTGGTTTCTCCTGCTTGGTTTTGAAACATGGACTCAACTGAGGCTTCCTTATCACTACCAATCACCTTCCTCTTTCCTCTTAAGATAACACTACTACCAACTGTGGAAGGACTAGGAGTAGGAGTAGGCATAGATGATTGTGAACTTGGGAAAGGAGACCCATCTTGAACCCCACCATCACACTCCATTTGAATTTTTCGACACTCTATAAATAGTGCATCTGTCAATGCAGGACACACTCTAACTCCATGGCCCACCTCACCCAAAAAATGAGATCTAACTCTAGTGTAGCTGCCCCTAAACTCCTTTTCACAAACATGGCAAAACCAAACCCTACTCCCCCCTGAATTTTTTTGTCTTTCACCCTTGGCTGTCACAAATTGAAGGAATGGTTTTTTATTGTCTAATGTGTGTTTTGCATAGTCCTTCATAGTATTGGTATTGGTTGATGAAGGATGGTGTTGGGTAGGGGTTATTTGCTCTCTAGTTTCCCTTCTAGCTTGCATTTCAACTTCACTATCACTCCCACCTTCACTGCTGCTCATGTTTTTGTTTTTAGAATGCAAGTTTTGACTGAAAATGCAAAAAAATAAAAAAAATCAGACTATGTATACTTCATATTTTGCAAAAAAATGAAAAAATGAAAATAGGGAAAGGAAATGCATACCTCTTTGATGGATTTGCACTCCCAACAACACTATTTCAACCTCCTCTCCTCCTTCAAACTGCTGCTCCTCCTTCAATGGCTGCAACTTTTTTTCTTCTCAAACCCTTGGCTGCTCAAACAAACAAAATGATTAGAATGAAGTTTTAGAGGCCCTTTTTCTTTCATAAAGGAGTGAAAAACATGAGAGCCCACACATGCCACGTAGGCAAGGCCCTTTTTTTTAAAATTTTATGTTTTTTTTTAAAGTTCTTGAGCTCCAAAATGCAGGGGACGGCCTGTTGATGCGTGTTTTATGACACACCAAACATCAGAATAAAATGCCTAGAGACACTCTATCCTCTCTTGAAAAACCACCGCGTATGCTAAGATTGTGAGAAGATCATATGGCGATTCCAAGGTTTCTTTAGTCGGGTCTCGACGTGTGGATAAGCTCAATGGCCGTTGTGATTTGCTGGTAATGAACAAGGGGACTTACGTAAAATCTTTTGCAAGTTCAGGACTTAGGAAATTTATCGTTGAAGGCTTTCAATTAGGATTTTCAATTGTGGATCCAAAAAAAATGGCAAAAAGACAAGGGTTCAAAGAATCTAGTCTAAGCCTAAGAACTCAAGAGACAGTAAGGACTCGGTGAAGAGAAATAAACCACACTTTGTTTCGCCCCCTGTTGGACAACATACGCAAAATGGGTGCAATCTTCAAGGGGTTTGTGAGAATAATTTTCAAACCTCGAATGAGGCTGAAGTCAAGCTTCCACGATTAAGAGCTCAGGCTAACTTTACAAATCGAATGCAAATCATCCATTCGAAAAAAAAGTATGAGCTACACTTCACCATTGAGTCAATGCGATCAATCTCTCATTCAATTAACAACTTTCAAAGCAAATTCTACTTAATCTAACTTTAATTCTAATCTATGGCGGAAGAAGATATGCAACCTCGCTTACTATTTGATAATAAGAAGTTATTCAAGGCAAATCATGCTCAAGAGCTTTTATTATTCGAAATAGTCTCAGTGCAACAATACACATATTCTGTCTCCACACCTTACAAATGAGGGGGCGAGCTCAATTTATAGGCTCCCCAATTACAATTCAATGGCCAAGATTGATTTCAAATCAACGGCCGAGATTACAAAATAAAACCCTAATTAGGGTTTGTCACTTTTGACCAATGAGAAAATTTCATTTGAGGACACTTGTCCTTTTTGCTAAATATAAACCAACAATAAAATAGAATGTTGTTGCATGTTGATTTGGAACAATTTGATTGGTTGGAAGATGACGAGGCGCCACCTCAGCGTGTTGGACGTCTTCCTTGGTTGCTTCGTTTTTCTTCCACGTGCTTGCCTTAGGATATTTTCCTTGCCGATGACTCTGTCCGTTGTGCTTGTTCCTTCCTAGCTTTGATCTTGGATTCCTTTTGAGACTGGAATCTTTGAGGTCTGGAAGTCTCCCCTTGGAGCAGGTGTTTGGACTTGAAGTCGGTTGCCTTGGACTTCCTCCTGCTTGAATTGGGTTGATGTTATTCCTTTGGATTTCCTCTTTAAATTCTCCAATTTGTGCCGAGAAATTGTCTAAGTATGGAGATCTATTGGAACACTCTTCTTGTCACCATCTGATTCTGATTGGAAGCTTGTTTTTAATTCTTCAGGAGATGAAATCCCTCAAGAAGTTGTCTGGATTGCTTCAACAAGTCTGGGATTGTAGATGAAATCCTTCCAAGATGTCTGGATATCCTTTCAAGTGTCTCGAATTTGGGGAAGAATGCCTCTGTGCTTTCGCCACAATGGAGGAAATTGGAATATCCTCTGTGAAGTATTTCCCAGACTTAGCCAAATTTTGGCTATTTTGTAACACCTTCATGTGGACCATTCAACATTTAGCCATGCTCGAACGAACTTTGCCTGTGGATTTGCCTTCAATTCTGAATTTGGCTTCTGCTAAGGATTTTATTCATTTCTTCTTTATTTCTCTTCATCCTTCCTGTTTTCTGTTCAACACTTAGTGAATTCTTCTAGCCAAGGTATCAACACTTAGCCAATTTTCTCATCCTCTCCTTGGGTGGACTTCACATGAGCTTGGACGTTTTCTCTCTCGACCTGAATCAGACTTCGAGCCACTTTGGACAAACATGTCTAGGGAGAAGTCGAACTTTATCATGCTTGTGCCATTTCTCAGTTGAGCAAAGTCGGATTTGCTAGTGGTTTCGCCATCTTATCTTTATGCTTGGCGAACCTTCTCAACACTTTGACATTTCTTTTCTTGGTCTAGGTCGGACTTTGCATCGTGTTTGCCATTGTACTTGGTGGATCTTATGGATGTCTGGACGTACCTTCTCCAAGCAAAGTCGGACTTTGTAAAGGTTTGGACATGCTGTGCTTGGGCAAAGTCAGACTTTCTCATGCTTGTGCCATCCTTTTTCCCTCACTCTATTTGGCTTGAAACAGACTTGCCACCATTCCACGCCATTGCTTCTTCTTTGAAGATTCGCCTCGTGTCGTCATCCACCTGCAAGAAATAAAATAAACAAATTCAGATTTTCTCTCTCCTGAATTCTAGCTCCGAAGTTAAATTTTTAACACTCTTTCTCCTGAAGTCACGGTGAATTTAATTTTGCCCATCGGATTTTATCTCTGGCCGGCACAAATTATTTTCCTCCAAAACATCGTTTGGCGAATTCGATTTTGTCCAAGGCATTTTTTTAAATTTCCAAGCAGTTGAAATAAAAATTATTAAAATATTAAAAATATTTTAATTAATTCCAACCCGTTCGTTTTGGACCCATGGCTATCTCGATTTTCCTTCCATTTTTCTTGGCTAAGAGTGCATCTTCCAATTTCGTCCTTAATTTCGTCTAGCCAAGTCAAATCTTAAGCCATTCCGTCGAAAATTTCATTGCCAGATCCCTATTTTTCTTTGCCAAGGCGAGATTTTAAGCTTATTTTGCTCTGCCAAGGTCAAATATTTCCTTGCTCAGTCGAATTTTCCTAGGTAAAATCCTTGTCCGAATGTCTTCGTTGGGCGAATTTCCTTGACGTCTGACATATTCTTCCTCCTTCTCGCCAAGGACGATCCTTCCTTTCTCCTTGCCTCGTGCATTTTTCTTTAGCCAAAGTTGACAATTTCTTCGCATTTTCTCCATACTTAGGCAAATTTTACCTCTTTTCTACCTTTGATTTAGGCACATTTCGTTTTATTCTTTGCCAAATCCCAACTTCCTTTAGCATGTGTCCTTTCGAACTTGGCATTTGATCTCTTGAAAGTGTCGTGATACTTGGTCAAAAATCTCAACTTTTCATCCTTTAGCCTCTATACTTAGGCAAATATTTGAACTTTTCTTGGACTTGGCATTAACACTTAGCCAAAAATCATTCCTTTATCCCTTCATCTGCTTAGGCGGACTTCTTTGACATCTTGGACGAACATCATAGACGTCTTTGATACTTTGCTAGCTCCTTCCAAGTGCATGGTGGACTTCATAGGTCTTTTGGACGAGCACCATGGATGTCCCTCTTTCCTAGGGCGGACTTCCTTAACACTTTAGCATTTATTCATCCTTTGGAAAGGATTCTCCACCTTTTGAGGCCTTCTCACTTAGCTAAATTTCGAAATTTCCCTTTGCTGGGCCTCAACACTTAGCAAAATTTTTTATTTTTATCCTTCTACATGCCTAGGCGGACTTTGGATAGTCTTCAGCCAAGTCCCACCTTTCAAGGGTGGACTTTATAAGCATTTTGGACGTCCCTTTAAAGCAAATGGCGGACTTTAGGTGTCTTTAGGATATCCTTCTTTGAAGATGGCGGACTTTAGGTGTCTTTAGGATATCCTTCTTTGAAGATGGTGGACTTTGAAGACTTATAGGATGTGTATGGGCGGACTTCATGACCTTTTTGGACGTCCCTCTTGGCATATGGCGGACTTTGTGACCCCTTGGCACTTCCTTTAAAGTGGATGGCGGACTTTAGAAGGTGTCAGGATATTCAATGGCGGACTTTGAAGGATGCAAGGATGGGTCTTCAAGATGCATGGCGGACTTTAGAAGGTCCTAGGATGAGCTTCCTTGCTGCATGGCGGACTTTGAAGAGTCCTAGGGTAAGCTTCATTGCTGCTGGGCGAACATCATGACCTTCTTGACATTCACAAACTTCATCTTTCATCCTTCTTCCATTTTCCATGGCGAATTTCAGCCTTGAACAGATTTTCTTCATGAATCTCATCTCTTTTGAGTTGATTTTGAACTGATTTTGCTTCAGATCTGACTGATTTTTCCAGATTTCGAATGTTTTTGGTCTGATTTTTCATGCTTTTGAACTTTTTTTCCAGATTTTTCAATAATTTTTCAATTTTTTTTTCTCTTTGATTTTCTGAGAGTTCTATTGAGTCTTTCGAACTTCTGAGTGCGTTTTCAGAACTCGGGACCTTTCCAAAAATAGAAACTTTCTAAAAATAGAAAAAGCAAACCCTAAAAAATAGGGAACCTTGTTTGGTCCAAAAATGCCAAAATGAAAAATCGAAAAAGCAACTTTCCTAAAAGTAGGAAGTCTCAGAATTGGCCGAATTCACAGTCGATCTTCGTTTCCTGGGCCTTTTGAGCGCTTCCATGACGTCTACGCACTGATTCACGAATGAATTACGGACTTGGCTTGGGTGACTCGCAAAAAGACTGACTTGGAACCCTCAAAAATGATGACCTCATTGTAAAAAGACAAGTGATAAGCAGTTGCAACACCGAGGAAAAAAGCGAAAAAAGGGGGTCCCCATTTGCAATGGGGCAATGTGTGAAATGGTCACAACACGGCCTCCCGTCCCCAGGATGGTCGAGGGACGGCTCAGCCGTCCCCCTGCCATCCTTGGGACTGTTAGCCGTCCCCCTTTTGGCAATCGGCTTCCCCCCTATCCCCGGGACGTTTCCCCTGCATTTGCAAAAAAGGGGGACGGTCCCCCCCCATCCCCTTGCCGTCCCCCGGTACCCGAGACGGGGGATTTTGGGGGGGTGGGACGCATCCCTGAGTATCCCTGGTTCAAACTTCAAAGCAAAGTTGATTTATATGAAATGAGCAGCAAATACATGATGGCGATGTGAATGGATTAATTGGCATTTTCAAAAGTCATTAAATCCATAGTTTGCGGACTCGGCCGACTCGCCGCGGACTCGGGAGTCCCTACCCTGGCCGAGTCCACTCGCCGCGGACTCGGGAGTCGAGTCCAGGAGAGTCCTGGGTCGGGACTCGGGAGTCCAACCTCAGGACTCGGAGAGTCCTGAGGTCAGACTCGGGAGTCCCAACTCAGGACTCTCCTGTGTGGCTGGGAGTCCAAAGGGGTTGAAAAGAGTCCTGAGGTTGGACTCGAGAGTCCCAACCCAGAACTCTCCTGTGTAGCTGGGAGTCAAAAGGGGTTAAAAACCCATGTTTTTTTTAACTTTTTCTTTCATTTTAACACTCAAGTTTGTGAAATAGAGGTCTGCAAATTGAATTGGGGTTGAAAGAAGCCAAGATTATATGTAAACATTTATAATCTTATGATGTTATACATTGAAACTATGAGTATTTGATGACTATGAATGATTAAATTTCAATTATTGAGTGTTTGATGATCATATGACATGTAATATTTGAATTATGAGTGTTTGATAATCAAATTAGGCTCTTCTGTTCTCTAAATGCATTAATTTGTTCTTGTTTTTTTGTAAAACTACGGTTTTTTTTTTTGCCGAGTCCTAGCCGAGTCTTTTCCCGAGTCCGTGCCGAGTCCCGAGTCCGAGTCATATTTTTGGGCTGCCGAGTCCGCGGCGAGTCCGAGTTTTCCAACTATGATTAAATCCTTTTTATGATGATATCGACCCACTCTGAAGCCAACACAACCATTGGCAAAGGATGAATTTACAATGGAACAGATTTAAGGTGATATGGCTATTACTATCTGCAGTAAAGCCAAATTCCGCCAGTCTTTGGTTGCATGTGCTAGCTTATGATCAACCGCCACCCTCTTTATTGGAGCTGTAACTATACAAGGAGGCATCTTATATTTTAGCATAGTCATATATCAGTTGAAGGGAGATTATCAACCAATTTTGGAGTTATCAGGCCTTTTCATATAGCCGCCAGTTCCTTGTAAACTGCAGATTCAGGTTGCAGTTATATTTGAAGGGATTGTTGGGTGAAGTGTCCATGTTTTGGTAAGTCGTGTTATTCCTTATGGAAGTTCTTTATCACTGATGCCATACTTCATGGGCAGTTTCGTGGGAATGATCATTGACTAGCAGAAGCCTTTAAGGTTGCGCCAAGCAAGGGAGACGTGGAGTTAGAAAATAGAGGCGCAACTATTCACATAAGATTCCTCAAACTAGCCGTGGCTCATTGTAAGCTCAATGCCACCTTCTAAGTTATGGGAGGCTTTTGAGGCATAGTTACGGCTTATTTTGGAAGTTGTCGACCATTTTCAGATTAGGCATATATCAGAAGACATTTCATCCAAGGTCCGTGGCTCATTCTGAAGGTCATGCCAAGCTAAGGAACTATCTCGGCATTCATTTGGAGGGGTGTGTGGTTGCAAGCTGAAGCTGTAAGAGGTTAGGATGAGATCCAAGTGTTTGGAACACTTGATTCCATTCATTATTGCTTTGTGTTGGTATATGTAGGTTTGTAGCTAACATCAGGTTAGCAGAAGCTTGTACAATCATGCAAAGTTTGGCTTATTTATATTCATGTAATGACTCTCATATCAGATGATTCAGTTCTAGAATTTTGCATTCATATCCTTAGATGTTTCTATATTGCAATATTGTGAAATTGTATGAAGAAAGATTAGATTTGAAGTTATTGCATGAAGAATACCATTGTCTGGATAAAACAAAATTGGAACAACCTCAACATCGTATGTCAATTGTTTAACAAAATGTCTACATTGTCAAATTGAGCAAAAATTGTTAAAAATTTCGGTGCATTTCAAGTGGGGGTTTTATAGTTTGAGAGTGAGAGAGTTCATTGTAGACAAGGCAGCCTTCAAGAAGGTCGTTGATGACAAGTTCAAAATGCTTGATATGAATAACAATGGCATCATCTCTCACTTCGAGTTGTGTAAGGCCTTCAAGAGCCTTTGCTTGATCAAGTCCCACCTCGACGTCAAAGTTAAGCAAACCCTAAACCAACTCAATGCCCTTTACAACTTTGTCTTTGGTTGTTTCGAACAAGACTGCAACAACTCCATCAATTTGTTGAAGTTCTTTGAGATAGAGAAAATTGTGCTCGCCATTGCCAATAGCTTCAGTGTCTCCCCTATGTAGCTTCTTGTAGACAATGATAGCCTCCTCATAGAAGCCATCCAGTTTGAGTCATCCAAAGCCCATTAGTCTTTCTTTCATAGCTGCAGTAAAACCTATTAATCTCATTTCCTATGTGCAATAAAGCTAAATGCTTTCTTGTAATTTAAAGTAACATTTGAAATGTCCTACTTTGTGAAGACTTCCACACCCATGTTAAGCTTATTCAACTATGTTTTATTAAATACTCGTGCTTTTGTCTAAAGAGGGTTTTTTAAAGATTATTTTCTAAATATTTTTTCTTTTTATTGCTGGAAATGTTGTCAAGTTTTGGTGAGTTTTTATGGAGTTGCCAAGTCCAAGTCAAATTTGGGTCTGCCGAGATTCGCTGAGTCATGAGTTCTAAAACAATGGGAAGAACATTGATAATGACTACAAAAAAGCATTGTATATTGAAATGAAGGGGAAGATGCCTTAGAAATGCAGCAACACCACTTCAACATCCCAAGAGGAATATTCCATGAAGAAGCAAAAGAAAGGTAATGAAAGGAGGAATGCCACTTTTGCATTGAAGAATAATCATAACTCAAAGAAACTCTACAAATGTTGTGGTAGAATGGTCACACAGAAGTATAAGTTTGGAAGCTACATTCAGAAGCACATCCAAGTAGATGGGCAAGAATTGGAATGCAATTCAGAACTAAAGAAGAAGTTGGCATTTGCCTTGATGTGAAAGATCCTGATGGTAAAACACCAATTTTTGGAAGGGGAAAGGGAGAAACTCTGATCATACTAAAAAAATACAATACAAGACGAGCAAAGTAAATGTCTTAAATGTCTTCTTTTGACTATGAGAAGAACTTGATATCAGGTTGCTGGTGCTAAATAATTTTGGCATAAGATCTAGAAGCATCCAAAACTCTACCGACTGGTTTGATTGCATATGCACTAAGCTGCAACTGACTAGGCAATGCAAATTTTAAATTTTCTATTGTAGATCGTTACATAGACACAGTGGAATGGGATGAAATACCACACAATGTTATTAAAGTCCTTGATGGTAAAAGTTAAAACAACAAATTTTGGAAGGGGAAAGGGGGAAGTTCTATCATATTAAAAAAATACAAAGCAAGATGAGGAAGATAAATACCTTACTTTGACAATGAGAAGAATTTGTTATTGGGTTGTTGGTGCAAATAAATTTGGCTTTAAGATCTCGAAGCATTCAAAACCCTATTCAGTAGTTTTACTGCACAAAGACACTGAGCTACAAGTGACTAGGCAATACAATTTTTTAGTTTTCCATAGTAGTCAATTACATAGACAAAGTGGAATATTATGTGGTACCACAGAATGCTGGTAAGTCATTTACTGCAGCCTCTCATTGCGGAATGAAGATTGCATATTTCTTCAAATGGACCACAAGTGCAGGTTGATTAAGGATGAGAAGCTTTACCTGATCAATGCATAAAGGGAAGTAAAAGATTTCCCTTGTGTCTGCCAATTGGGTATATAGGTTGATCAACACAAGTAAGATGCTTTTTATTTTGTTGATCAAAACTAAAATTGAAGGGTAAAGTACAAAAGTAATGACTTCTAATGCAATCTGCATAGAGAGCAAAGGCTAAGGGAAGAAATGTTTAACTGATTTAAACATGTGTTCCAAGAACTGAAAGGTTGGTGTGGAAAGCAAGAATTGGAACACGAGTCACAATTGTTACACAGTTTTCTGTTGCTAAACATTTGATTGTATTGGCAGTAGGTCATGAAGTTAAAGAAGTCAAGAGTGAATTGTACGCAACTCCTTGACCAAGGAGTGATAAGACCAACTTCATCACTTGTAGTGTTGGTACCTGATAAGAGTGGCAACTAGAGATAGTGTATTGATTACATGACCCTTAATGATATTATTGCCAATAATATTAATCCTACACAGTGATAATCGATTTGATCAGGTGTACGATGCAAAATACTCTGCCAATTTAGATCTGAGATTTGGATATCAAGTCCAGAGGAAGGAATATGTCATTTAGAAGATTAGCTTTGATACCAAACAAGATTTGTATAAATGGTTAGTGTTTTCTTTTCAATTTCTTTCAACAATTCAATCTGTTGATCAAACACATAAAGGGAACAACAAATACAATTGTGGAGATGTGATCCAATCACCATTGATTAAGATAATTGCCGCCAATGCCATTATGCAGTTGAAGTCTTTCAGCCTTGAGGAAAGGTTATTTCACAAAATGTAGACTATGTTCAATGTATCACAAAAGGTAAGATGTATAGTTGTGGAACCCAAGGTTCATAAATGGTGTCCCTAGAGGACCACCACATAAGCTGGTGTGTCATGGAAAATTGGGAATAATACTTCTAAGGCTAAAACTAAGATCAATGCAAGGTGGGATTACAATTGAGTGTGAATATGCACTGACTTTAAATTGATTATACTCGATGCAAGATTGCCAATGCCTAGTAATGTGAGGAATCCTTTTTGGTTATTGTGAGTATTTTGGATTTTGTCTTGAAAGAAAAAGGATTGAGTTTGTTAATATTTGTTAAACATGTGTTTCAAGGATGTGCCTCTGATGGTTAATTGCTAGATAGTATTTGTAGAATGAAGTTTTAGAGAGGGTTGCATACTATTATGCATTTGATTCTCATGTAATAGGGCTGGTTTTCTTTTCTTATAATTGTCAGTTGCTTTGGGTATACTTTGTTCTCAAGTTTATTTATTGGTATCATTACTTTGGTTGCTTATTGATTTCTACAGGTTGAATTTTTTGTTTGAAATAGATGTACTACATAATTAGTATTACTTCTAGGGGGACCATTTGTAATTGGAAAAGAGAATGGTAAAGGATGAAAGAAAAGAGAGAATTTATTGTAAGTGGTCAAGTTTGATTGTAGGCTGCATATCTGAGAAGTGTCAGTTTATTGGGTTGTATAGAACAAATGATCCGGATATTTAAGGTTTATAGAAAATATTTCTTGTATTGCTTCTGTTAAATGCATGAAAAGAGAAATTTTATTAGTATTACAGAAGCATATGCCCTGAAACCTAAGAAAACAACCCATTGACTGTGAGAATACAAGGATTTAATTAATTCCACTTGTTCTAGCCACTGTTGTTTGATAAGTACTGAGTATTCCTGCCTTATAGAAGCTGTCTTATTCCATTATGGTCTCCTTATCATCACTAGTTTAGATAAGAATAAAGGTTTAGGTTCACATAAACTTTCCATTACATATATTTTTGAAGATGTGGATATTGGCAAATCCTCAAATTAAATCATTTTGCAATCCCTCCGAATCTACATCTGATCCACACACGACTGCTCCTGCACCTCTACTTTTGTGGTACCCATAGAGGTAAGAATTGTGTATATAGATCTGATCTTTCTTATATCAAATATGCTGTGTGGGGATATGCTATGAGGCAATGGCATGTGATTGCCATCTTTTCATACCAAACCAGTGCTTGGAAAGTTTTCTACTTAATCTTACGCTTGTTTGGAACTTTTGTTTAATTTGGTGTTTGTTTATTTATTTACTTACATTTCTCTTCTGTGTACACAATAGTTTTCCGTTTTTTACCTCTTAGTTCCCCTTTCTTTCCTGTATTCCAGATATGAGATTTTCAATTTACTCAATAGAAGAAGAGTTTCTAAAGCAACATAATATGATGATTTCTTGTTTTCACCAATGTAATGAATTTTCTGACTGGCAGAATAAGGGTTGTTTTCTTTTTACCTGAGTGTATTAGTCCTGTTCTAATAAAGTGATAATAGAGCTGGTTTAACTGGACAGTTTTCCAATTTAGGGAACTGAACATATATTTATAAAATCAAGCCTTTCATAATTACTTTTTGTTGTTGTTATTGCAGATTGTTCTTCTTCTTCGGCTTGTTCCTTTACTACCATTCAACATCCTAAATTACCTTCTCTCTGTGACACCTGTTGGTTTAGGGCAATACATGTTGGCTTCCTGGATTGGTATGATGGTAATGAATTCTCCTTTAATTGGAATTCAAATTTTCAAGTTTGTTTTAACTGTTGTTACTTAGGAGACAAAAAAACATCTATTAATATTCATGTTTATTAATATACTTTTTGATAAAGAAAAGTTATATATGTTAATTATATTGAAAGTTACAAATGCCCTATCCAAGGACCAGCTTGGAGGGGAAGTTTACAAGCACCCATGCTATAGTCACTTGGTGCTAATTTGATTTATATTTTAAAGTTCATTAAGAGCTACTTAGTATTTATGTTAGTTTATTTTCAAACTTGTGCAGCCAATCACCTTTGTGCTGGTGTATGTTGGAACTACCATCAAGGATCTTTCTGATGTCACTCATGGTTGGCGTGAAGTTTCAACAGCACGTTGGGTGAGCGTCTTCTCTAACTTTTTGAGTAGATTTACATTTTGGAATACTTTGATTAAGATTACATAGTTATATCATTATAGCCATTTCTTGCCTATATCTGATATTAGAATGCAACTGTTTGCCTTTGTTAAAAATTATTGTCTTAATCTTTGACGCAACTAGTATTGCACTTGCATGCTATTTGTCAGTACATATTGTTGTGAAATCCTCCTTTAAGAAATATTTTTGTCACAAGAATTCAATACAGGATATATAAATCTAAGGTCAGCTTTTCCATTAAGGAGATTTTATCCTTCAATAATACCTTTTGCATCAGGTAGGTGCACATGGGTTACTGAATTTCTTGTTAGCTTAATTCCACTTAAGCCTTTCTGAAAATGATATAGCATACAAGAAAGAGGGCATTTGGCTGGCATTAAGGAGAAATTATTCCATAATAAAAATGTCTTGTGCATCATAAATGGGTAAATTTATTTTGTGTTGTTTTAAATTTACTTTTGTACTTAAAAATTATAAATATACAAGAGTGCATTTTCTTGCTATAAGAATAACAAGATTATGTAGCTTTCCTTTTTTTGTGTTGAATTTGAGCTTGATCTTGTAGATCAATAGTTTAACACCATTCTACTGTTATGATTTTGAATGGGAAACAGCAGCCTCCCAATCTCTTCAACTTCTAGCCTCAAACATACTACTGGGATTTTGCCATGGGTCCATCCTTAACCTATCATTGAAAATCACATATCTTCCCAGATACACGTATTCTTCCTACATGAAACCACACTTCTTTAGATTGAACAACTTCTCTCCTTTATGTCTCTTCATGGCTTGTCTCAGATGGGCCATGTGTTCCTCCTTAGTTTTGCTGAAAATCAATGTATCATCTTGATATGCAATCACAATATTGCATATGAAAAGATTCCACATGTTATTCATGAACTGCATAAAAATGCTGGAACCTTTAACTCAAATGGTATGACCAACCATTCATACAATTCTTTCTTAGTCTTGAATGCTATTTTGTGTTAATGATGATTACAGCTTCAGGCGAATCCTTCCGGCCAGATTACATGGAGATAATAATTAAATGATAGGCATGGCCTATTTAATTATTATATACGATTTTTGTGAAGAGACAAATCTCTTATATATTGGCACGATTATTCATGAAGAAAATTTATTGATGGCCGACCTTCCTTGAAATTAGCATTTATTATTTGTAATTATCTTGGCCGACCTATCTCTTGAAGAGGTGCGACCTCTCTATCAATGTGTATTTATACAAGGTCATTTCCCCTTCATTTGATCATCAAGCAAGTTCGATTTATTACTTCATTCAAGTGCGAATTTCTTCAAGAGCAGGTTGCGAATTTATTCAAGGGCAGAATTAGATATCAAGGAAGTACAGATTATTATCTATCATTGCATCTAGTGTAGGTGCTGAATATTGGCCTTGTAATTAGCCTCATTGTAAAGAGAATTGTTGCCACTATTTACATATATAAGAGAGATCTTTGTTGCTGGGTTTTTCTCCCTCAAGAGGAGGGTTTTCCCAGGGTATCTGCTGTATTATTGTCTGATTTTGAATTAATTTTCTGTGCATGAAATCTTATCTTTAAAATTTACATTTTGCATTCATCACCCTCTCTGATTTGAATATGATGATATCCACTCTTTAGATCAATTTTGGTCAAGAACTTAGCTTCTCTTAGGCAATCCATTAGATTATCCATCCTTGGTAATTGAAATCTATACTTGACAATTATCTTATTAATGGCACTTGGATCATTACACATGCACCATTCTCCATCCTTCTTTTGTACAAGTACTGTTGATACAACACATACTTAAACTTTCTTTGATTAGACCTTTTTGTAGCAAATCTCCAACTTTTTGATTCATCTCCTCATTTTCCTTTGGTGCTAACATATACACAACTTTCATTGGTAGACATGCTCTTGGAATCAAATCCATGTGATGGTTGATACTTCTTTTTGGTGGCAATACTTTTTGCATTTCACTAGATACAATATTTTCATACTTAGTAAGTTAGTAGATGCTTCACTTCCTTTTGCATGTTGTAAGTCAGGAACATGACTTTTTTGGCAGGCTTGGCTGCAAGTGCACAACCCATCTCCTTTGTTTTCAAAACATTCAAAAACTCTTTTCTTGTGATGTCACCTTGGGATCACTTTCACTTTCTTCAACTCCTCTCAATGGATTCAAGATACAGTTCTTGCCATCCTTGACAAATGGTGTATGTGTTTGTTTGACCATCTTGTACCACCTTCCTATCAAACTACCACAGTCTTCTCTACTGTTAATGACATACATCCATCAACATGATATCGCATTGTGCATTATCCCTACATGACCCAATATTGAAACTAATCAAACAATGTTTCTTTACTACAATCTGATGACCTTTTTGCAACCAAAATACCTCGCATGAATTTGGGTGTACTACACTCTTCAATCCTAGCTTATCTATCATCTCTACAAATACCAAATTGTCTATACTATCACCATCAACAAACTTGGCAATACTTACATCTAGATTTACACACAATTTGGAATAGGCTTCTCTATTGTACCGATTCATTTGTCTGGTTTGGCATCTTCAATAAGATCCATTTCATCATGAGGGTTTATTTGCATTTTGGGTCATCAACTAGTTTTGGTGATGCTACTAACTCATCATCAACTTGTACAACATGTGTGCTTGTGTCCTTACTACATCCTTTAGATTCAATTTGAGAACACTCATATGCTTGGTGACCCATTTGGCCACACTTGAAACTAGTTCCTTGAAATCTTCTTCCTCTACCACTATATCAACCTCATCCTCTAGATGGATTAATTCTTTTGCAGCCACAAACTATAGGTTGAGAAGTAGCGGCTTCTCCTCGCCTTTGTTGACTTCTTCAAGGAGTAGATTGGTGTCTTCCTCTAGTTTTGCTTTGTTGACTCTGGGACAATTTTTCCTTTGCCTTCAAGGCATATGTAATGTCCCCATTCTTTTGTGAGCATCAAAGTTGGTGGATTATTAGCCTATTATGTCGATCCTCGTAGGCTAATGGGTCTGGATAGAGGGTCACTTGGATGGGCACTTGGTTGCCAAATTGCAGTGTTGATCTCCGGAGTATGGTGGTAGGGTGAATTATGGCGTTTGGCGTGATATTTGTGCTTAAATTAATGATATTCACCTTTAATTTCACCATCCTTGGCCTAGGGACCATGTGTCTTTAAAATGAAGGGGTCACTTTATATTTTTCAGTTACTATTCATTTCTAAAGTGAAAAAAGTTATAACTTAAGTGAATAGTGCTCACTTTATGAATAGTGTTTTTCAATGAAAAATTATAAATATGAAGAGAAGAAGTTCGACCCTCTTCATGTATGGATGATTTTGCTTAATGAACTTGGGAGTGTGGCTTTGGAGGAAGAAGGAGGCTAGGGTTTCCTGATTTCTTGCAGTGGGTGAGCCTGGTGGGGCTTTGTTCTTCGTTTTTGAGCTGCTTGAGGGTGTGAAACACCACCTTAAGGTTGCTGGTCAGTTTTTGTTGCTTCAATTGGAGACCTACGTTGCTGTTTGCAAGTTATTTCGAGCATCTTTTTGAGTGGTTTTGGCTGCCATAGAGTCCAATCACGTTAGCACAGGAGCTGCTTACTTTTTGTGGAGTTTGGGGCTGTTTTGGAAGAGCTAAAGCCAGCCGCCTTTCCTTGAGGGTTTATATCAGCAATACGAAAAAAAACACCTCTCTTATGTGGCTGCTATCATTCCTAAAGGGGGCGCCCTTGTCCTAGAAGGCTTCCCATGTTGGATTTGGGTGGGAGAAGTTCGTCTTTCAAGAGTTGTGTGCACTTCATTGGGGTTTGGTACTTTAGCAAATCACTATTCACAGTGTTATATGGCTGTAAGTTAAAGTTTGGTTTAAGTTAGATGTAGCTATAAATCTGATGTAAGTTGTATGTTGAATGCTTCTTATTATGTAATGAAGGAATCATATTTGGCCGCTAAATTGAGCAATGTACTCAAGGTTCTTTAGTAGCCTAGTTAATTTGAAGTTTCCATTGTATGTATATGCTTGTTGGTACCACTTTAGCATTATTTGCAAGCAAACTACAAACTGAAAACAATAACATATCACGAGAAAACAAAAATCAGACCTACAAACACAATGAAAACAAATCAGCAGAGTGGTGGAACACTACAGCATACTGGTACTCTTCCTTGATGGTGCAAAGTTTAAGTGTATCTCGCTACCTTCTCTTGGTCAACTTCATGATAACCTGATCAAATCATTAGCTTGTAAAGCTCTTTGGTTTAATCCTTCACATGTTGCTCCCTCTACCTCAAATTATGGAGCTTCTTTAGCAGATACAATTGGTGATCACTAGGTAGAAACTTTCCTCTCAATTCGACAATCCTTCAATCCCAATGCGCTATCTTCTCCTTCTTGCATTTGGTTCTCTTTGGCTATGGTTTTTTCCACCTTAGTGTAGCATGACCCTTCAACTTGGTCTATGAGATATTCACTCTCTATGGATCAAATATGTTCTCATGCTTAAAACACTCTTCCATCTCCATGGGCGAGCCAATCAACTCCTCTAGATTCAACGTTCCTGGGAAATTTTGCACCTCCATCCTTGTTCTCTTGTCGATTCTCAAGATAGCTCACAAAACCCTTTCTTCTCCCACATGCATGTGCAACCTTTTAGCTTGGGTTTATTCCTCATTTTCACCTCTTCATCTTCTATGTCACGAGCATCGTCTTTGTGGACAAACCATCTTATTTAATCTTCTCTGATCATATCTAGTGTAACCTCTATTATACTCAAGTTTTTTGCATCCCTGCCACATTGGAAGCTCATAATTTGCCTCTACAAGCACTTCTTTTGGGAAGCATGCTGACAACATCTCAAATCAAACCTATTGTTTTAACTTGTCGCTACAAAACTACAATTGTCAAGTAACACCATTGAAGACCAATTCAAAGCTCACTCTTGCAGGAATCACCTTGGCTTAGAGGCCAATTGATGCAATACCAAGATCAGATAACCAATGAAGGGATACCTAACCGAGTAGCAATCAAACAACACACAAGATATGTGGAAGGTGTGCATGCTAAAGTTTAAGTTGACCTAGAAATTTTTGGATAATAAGATGGGAGAATGTGCTTCACATGAGGGGAAACTTATTTTCAAGTATGAGAGGAAAGGATTGAAGATCTTGTATCATTAGAGGATTTCTAGAAATCGAAGATTGTGCTCAACTGTAAAAGCATGATTGAGTCTTGATATGTCTTCATGATAGGGTGTGGTAGAAAAGATATTTGGAGGGTTTTCAAAGCAGATGATTATGAAATGTCTGTTAGTGTTTTAATTTGTCCTTTTCTAGAAAAAACAAAATCGAACATGTAAGGATAAACCTTTCTTCAAATTAGAAGGGGAAGCCCCCTTGTAATAGAAAATAAAACTAAACCCTAGAACCTAAGGCAATGACCTCTAGCTTTTTACACTATGTACAAGTTAGATTTCTGGATTTTGAGCACACATTGCAAACAAACAAAAGAAATGACCTATCTTTTAAGATCTCAAGCAAGGGCACAAGGCTTATCTGCACATCTAGTCAAGATAAGAGATTTTTATATCTTTTCATGAAAGTATACACCTATAATAGCTAGAAAATGCTCACACCCTCTAGCTAAAAGAAGAGACAACACAAAACTTAGAATTGGATCACACACCAAAGGTTAAGAAAATTGAATGGAGAGAGTTGCATACAATGCTACAATCACCACTTTGATGAAATCAGCAATAGAAGGCCCACAATTTGCAATACGAGCAATTTGATTTACTTAAACAACACATGCACAAGATCACATAAAAGCTTGAGCTATAATTTTAGGGGAAAATAGGCATAAAAAATGCCATTTGAAAATCTGAGTGCCAGTGTCATTTATTTATGTGTTGACAATATTTTGCATAATAAGTAAATAAAAAGCAATTGTACTTTCTATTGCTAAGAGTAATTTACTTGCAATCCAAGCAAGCTTCAAATACAAAATTGTCTCCAAATACATCAACTGAAACTAAAAATTATAAAATACATTTCTCATAAGAACACATAGCTCTATAAATTGACCCTCTTGCAGATCATCTAAAAATAGGATGCTTTGAATAGGACTTTTTAGAAGATATCTCAAAATAGTTATTTTTCAAAATTAGCAATGGTAAAAAAATAGTCAGGCTAAAAATAGCACGACCTGAAAATAGCTAGTCTAGTGTTGGTTGGCTCCTTCCCATCATCTTGATGCAACTTATTCTAAGGATTGCAAATCCTTTGAAAAAACTTGAAACTAACAACTAGCCAAACCATCTTGGTTACTTGAATCTGAAAACCCTAGGCATTGAGGATGAAACCTTGACATTCCAATCTTAGTCCTTGCTTGATAAACACTTCACATGTATATTGTTGAATCACCAAACCATCAACCTTGGAGCACTTTGAACGAAGAGTGAAAGAAATGATAACATTTTTAGTGTTTGCCTTCCAAAATCTTATTACCTTATGTCAAATTTGTGAACATCGTGTTATGAAACTCTTATCATAGATGTTGGAAGAATGAAAGCAAGCATTGATTTGTAGAAACCTACAACAAAATTTGCTAATGAAGAGCTATCTATTGGGGAACTTTCTTCAATGATGTCTTTTTGTGTTTTGAAGGTGAATCTTGGCTTCTTCCATGCAAAAGCACTCACCTTGAGCAACTCTTCTTATTTTTAAATGCTATATCCTTCATGAGCATTTTTGACGTGTTTTCACTTTGAAACTTGCTCTCAACACTTAAGGCATGCACTTTATCACTTAAAAGACATTTTTCATGATAAAAAATGGCATTATTGCTGCAAATGTTCTTACATCTCTTTTAATCTCACAGCCAAACAAAAACTTTAACTTTGACACTTTCTTTTATCAATTGAATTTCAATGTGAACAAAACTTGAATGACAACAATCCAATGACAATTCAATAATATCTGATTACATATATTGATAATTAAATGTTTACAACTTGCATATTCAGTTCTTATTTCTCTGTTCTTCTCCTCGACTCCCTTTTGAATCTCTTGTATTCATTTTGATCACTCCAATCCTTGTCGTATCACATTTCACATAACTTACAATTCTGCGTATGGTAAGCTCCTTCCTAGCTCCACTCAGATGATGTCCAACTGATTTTAATTCTCAGCTTAACATATATTCATGTCTTCTCAAGCTTGAATTTTCTCTACATACACTCTGCCCTCTACCAAAATCTCCCACTTCCCAGTCATGACACAAGCTTCTCTATTGTATAGCCCATCCTATTTTAATGACTCAATATGCATCTAATCATAGCCGTGTGGCTTGTCTTTCTCTGTTATCAGCCGTCCCTGTTCATTTGCCAGCGATGTTTTATTTTATCTAGTTCTTTACCATATGGTGCTTCCTCTGGTCATTTACTTGCGCCTCAACACCAATCTCTCTCTCCTATGCACTACGCCTCCATGATCTCTCTTCTGCATACTATTTAATTCTTTGTGAATTCAAAACATTCGTTGGACTCTACATTGCATCCCAATGCTGCCCCTTTCTTATATTTTTGTTTGCTGTTGCAAATTCAATCGCCAATCTTATTGGCGTAGCAGCTCCTCATGGCCGCCCCTATTTCTCACCCCCTTCCTCATGCTTTTCTTCCAGCTTTTCTTTCCCTTATACGCAGCTTCCCCCTCTGTATTATATTTTTTTTTAATCTGTCATTTTTAAATTCCCCTATTCTCCTCCAGGTCACGCACACCCTCATCTTCTTGCTCTTTTTTTTTTTTTCTTATGTGCATCGTTGGCTCTAGAAGGTGAAAAGGCACCACAAAAGAGAATGAATTTCAAAACTTAAATGGCTTCACTCTAACAGTTCACATGCCAGTCAATGTTTCCACTTTTCATCTGCATCAACCAAGGCAGTAACCAATATGTCATTTTATATGCATTCATCAAGGCTGTTGCAAATACAACATTTGGCAAAATTCCATAGGCTGCGATGGATGCTGGCAAAGAGATGGAATTTAACTTTCATCTACAGTGTTGAAATCAATCAGCATTTTAAACTTTCTCTTTCACCCTTCACGGTTGCCCGATTCATAATAGAACAAGGTCGAGCAAAGAGGAATGAGCTCTGTCTAGCCGGATGCTCCTGCATCAATTATCCTCTAGTGCTTGCTTGATAGGTCATACACACTTTTTCTTTGTTTTTTATCATTGAGTTTGGCATTTACCCCTCTAGGCATGCACTTGGGTGCTAAAATGACATTTTTTGTGTTTTAACTTTGACTTTTGTCACTTAAGTGACAAGGAATGTACCAAAGGGGTCAATTGCACCTTTTTCAAATTTCAAAATTAACATTAAGTGGCTTGGGTGCACTCCTAGGGCTGTCATTGCACTTCTTTTTCTAATTGATCACCCACATAAGTGATTTTCTGTTGGGGTTTTGATGAATTTTTCATTCTAATTTGAAGTTCACTTAAGTGACTTTATCTCTCTAGACACACCTTTGGGGTCTTGATGCACTTTTTGAGATGTTTTAATGTTTAGTTTTGACATTTAAGTGAAAAACATTCTCTTTAGTCACTTAAGTGACTTTTTTCCTATTTTGTCATTGACATTGAAAATTTCATTCACTTTTCCCAGTAAGAGACCTTTTTGTTCTAATTTCATGTTGACATTTTCATTTCTCACTTAAGTGGCCAAAAGCATGCCTTTTGACATGCCAGGACCTTTTTCTCACTTAAAAGCACTCAAAATGACCTTGTAGGCACTTCACCCACTTGAAATTCACTTAAAAGTAACACTTTTTCCGATTAGTGTACACTTGGACAACTCATCCACCTTTTTCAACTTTCAATCATCAAAAAGTATATCTCTTGTTGAAGCGCACTCTAGGAGCCCCCTTTAGAATATCTTTGCCTTCATCATCCAAGCTTTTTTCTTTACATTGCCTGATGTTTTGGAATTGTCGTTTCATTGGCCCTGCAAATGTGTTAGCTATAAACAATGGCAACAACATTGATGGCAACTGTGAACACGGAAACAATTATGGCTTACAAGTGAGAAACGACAATATCTTTGGATTAAAACATGACTAAATATGATATTTTTGGATGGCTATAATAATATGAAAATAGTCTGGAGATAAAAGGCTCAAATGAAAGTATTTGGAAATAGAATTTTTTTCCCAGCAAAGAATTCTTCGAGGCAAGACAACATGTGATAGTTGAATTAGTGATCTGTCCATATAACTCATTCCATATATGTTAGGCATCATGGAGAGGAGCTTCAAATATCATCATAGTGAGATGAGGCCTAAATTCTATAGATATTGTTAGTATTTAGTGAGCAGTAACAAGATCATCATCATTAACATCAATCGTGCTGTGTTTAACATACAAAGAGTACATGTGATAGTTGAATTAGTGATCTGTCCATATAACTCATTCCATATATGTTAGGCATCATGGAGAGGAGCTTCAAACATCATCATAGTGAGTAATGAGGCCTAAATTCTATAGATATTGTTAGTATTTAGTGAGCAGTAACAAGATCATCATCATTAACATCAATCGTGCTGTGTTTAACATACAAAGAGTACTTTAGAAAAGCCATGCAAAATAGAATTTGTCTTGGTAAGGCAATGTTTGGTAGCTGTGCCTATGATTTTCCCATATTCTTGGTTCTATATATGTTGGGCATCATGGAGTGTAAGAACATAAACTAGGATTTGTTTCTTTCATGTAGAATCAAAGAGCGGTTGAAGACTACTCTGCAAAAATAGAACTCTGTAGTTTATCTTATAATCTATTTGTCAACTTTGTATCATGAAAGTTGAAGTACGGTTGAAGTTAAATCAATATAAAAGTTGACAGAAATATAAATTGGCACAATGTATGTCGTACTAAAAAAGTAATTGAGTAAAAAATTGGCATATTGCAAGGGCTGTCAAAATCAGTACAGTTTTAGATGCTGGATGGTTGTACTTTTTGGTAATGTTCTCCATTCTGAAGCTTATTCTGTTCAGGGGACATATTATTTCAAGAGAGGAAGCAGACTTTATTAAGATGTTTCAGAGTTTTGTATGCTTTCTACTGTATAGTTTGAAGTAGGATTTGTTCAAATGTAGATTCAGCTCCTTTGCTCATTGTTAATGTTAATGCTAGCATGTATCTCTGAAAACTGTATGACAGCTTGGCACCTCTATATCTAGTTTGGATAGAATTGGTCTTTTTGTAAATTTTTTAAATCACAAATCAACACACACAGAGGCATGCACATGCATTGCCATACACAAACAAGCGTGCATGTGCATAGAGAGTTATTTGATTTTTTTTCCCAAAAAACAAACTGTCAAAAACAAACACATTGATGCCAATCCATTGTTGCTTGTCTCACATACTTAAAATACAAACACACAAAAGAACATTTCTGACACAAGGTTTTTGGGTTCCTTTCAACTCTCTAATAACTTTGCTCTCTTCTTGTGGACATGCCCATGATGTAACGATTGGAAATTTGGATAAGGAGAAACTATTAAGAAATATATACTTTTCAATTTAATCTAGAATCCTACTCACTTTAAAGGCTTGTGACATTTAAAGTGAGAAATGAATCTGTTGATCGCTCTATGAGTGCAAAGATTGGAACTAGAATACGCTTCTATTGGTTATTGGTAAGTGAATCTTTACACTTTTTTTCTTCTGTAAATTGGACTATATAATAATTAAGAAATCCTATTTTTCTCTTTGCATGCAGATATTGCTAATTGCAAGCTTAGTGGCATCAGGTAATCATCATTTCAATATTATTCATTGACCAGTGCTTCAGTCGAAGATGTTAGTTATGTTCAGTTTAAGAGTAACAACTCAGATCAATGATTTAATCTTTTCTACTGTAAATCTTTAATAGTTCCTTTGTCTTTATTTTCACTAATATATACCTGTCATCCTATTTATGTATTTTACTTTGCAGTAGTTCTTATCATTCTGGTAACTAAAATAGCAAAGAGATCACTAGCCAAGGCACTAGAAGAGGATGATGGTAAGCTGGATGGCATTGTTCCAGTAAGTTGTGATATTGGAAGTGAAGAGGGCACAGATGTTCATCAACCACTTTTAGTCAAAGCTGAGCCCATAGTTGATATTGCTGGCAACGAGTGATTTAATTGTACAGAGGGCTCCATGTAGTAAATATTCTTGAAAAAAGAAATAGTTTGATTTTACAAAAAGGGTTGTACAAAAAGTATATATATGTTGTAATTTCGCTAGAAGTCAGAGATGCATTAAAGTCAATGAAGGAAACTTGGAAACTTTGTAACTAAAATCTAAGATGCATTGACGAGTCACTGAACTTCCAATGCGACTATTCCTTAATAATTGAATGAGTATTACTTCTTTTGTAGTTTCATCCCCCCCTAAAAATGGTGGCTTTTTTCTGTCAAAGAAATCCAAGGTCTGGGTTAACTAAAGTTAAACCTTCTGCTACTACCTTGCACTTAGATAAGAAACCTAACAAGCTTCTGTTTGAATGAGCTATATCATACAACCTGCTCCATATTAAAGCTATGATGCCAAACATCATATGAAGAAAGTTAAATTACAGACATTTACCATAAGTAATGACAAGTTATCGGAAATGTACTCCCATTGACTTAATATAACTGTTTCACAACTATTTAATGGCTATTGATAATAGCAGCAGCTGTGTTGTCCTGATAACTCAATGTCTGGATTTTTATGATTATTTTACACGATTATCACAAAGATACCTTTCCATGATTGATAATCATAGTTCTCAGGAGACAGGTAATGGTATTGGTATGGGAGGTGGGGACAGGTACCAGTACATCATTTTCAAAAAAGGTCGGAGACGGGTAAGATGGCTATAATATATATATAAGACAGTGGGTATCTTTAAAGAATGTTAAATACTCCAATGCTTAAAATTAAAAATAAAACTAACATTTTATTTGAAATAGACTAATTATATTGATATTTGATAATAGTCATTATGATAGACAAAAATATAGTTAAAACCATAATCACCTCGAGATCACAAAGAAACTAGGAGGTAAATCCCATTATTTTTGAAAACCTAGTATGGGGAACCTTGAGATGAATATATATGAATATATTTTCAATCAATTGATAAAACTTCAATGCATGTACCCAACCTAAGCCTTATTATTATTTCGTTTTATATTCTTACTTCTTTGGAATTTAATAAGGAAATTTTCTACCACAAAAAATCTTGTAAAATTTAATAAAAAAAGAAATTTACAAGTCTGTTAGTGTATTTGTTTAGTTCTTTTAATATTTGTCAACCACATATCAGCATTTATAAAATCCAATGTAACTTAACTTATATATTTGAAAAAGCTCTATTTGAAGTTTTTTCATTTTCAAGGGATGCTTTATAGGAGACATATAGGAGACACAAAGAAATTTCATTTAAAGTTTCCTAATGTGTGGAGACGTCTCCATATAGGTCTTTGAGACAGGCATGTGTTTCTGGTATAGGAGACGAGTATTAGGAGTCAGGGTACGAGTCTCCTGATAACTATAATAACTATAACGATAATGTTTTCGACTTGAGAAGTCCATAGAAATAATTTGATTAGCAAATTGACGATATTCAAATCAAGGAGAGGAAGAATGTGTAATGTCCCCATTTTGGCCATACACTCTTCTTTTGGATTTAGCCTATTTCCGGAAATCCATAGGCTAAGCTGAAGTATAAAACTAGGGTTTCCTCTTTCAGATACTGCTCAGTTGGTGTTCAGAGGATGTTGTGCAGACTTACTATTTATAGCAGTTTGCTATTTTTAGCAAGTCTATCTTTTGGCAGTATCTATCTAGCAACAATTCAATCCTTCTGGGGATTATTCCGGTTTGGCTTTCGATGGTTTTGAAGTTAACTTACTATTTTTGGCATTTACTATTTTAGTAAGTTCTATTTTAGCAGAAACATCATCATCAATTTGGTTAATTTGGCATTTATAGGTTTGCTATTTTTAGCAATTCTAAATTAGTTCTGCTGACTTGGGCATGGTTATCTCCTTGGATTGAGTTTGGACTTAGTCAATTTTCATGTCTTTAGAAGTTACCCCACATACTATGACTTGATGACTTCAAGTTGTTTTAAAGAAAGGGACATAAAAGGGTCAAGTGAGCATTTAATTATTTACTAAATGCTTTATTGTTGCAATATGAAATGATGCCTAAAAGGGGAAGTTGAATGATATTTTATTATTTCAAAAAGTAAAAGGCAAAAAGGTGGCGTCCCTTTTGGAAGTTGAAGTGATTCAACTTCTTGGAATTTGAAGAGTTCTTGTTGCTTCATTTGCCAACTAAAGCTTATATATTGCTGCTGTTTGAAGAGCTGATCATCCATTGTTAATTGCTAAAGTTATGTTGTCGAAATGACATTGTGATTTTCTTCGAGGGATGCTTACCTCCTAGATTCCAATCAATTTCGTGTTTGAAAGACAACACCTAATTGGTTTTATTGCTGCTTCTCATCCAGATTAGCAGATTGAGCCTATTGTTGAAGAATTTTGGAGTTTATTATCATTTTTGAGTTGCTGGTTCATCTACAGCTGAAAGTGAATTTTGTATACAGCTTTGTGAGTAAATTTTATTTCATTCTGGGTATTTGTGCTATGTGATTGTTGACATTGGGCGACCCTTCTCATAGAAGATGAGACTTAAATTCAAAGAACCTGATTTTTAAGAGCAAAATCGCCCTTCCAGCCAGGTCGTACCTTCTTAGAGAACATTGGGATTCGTGCCAAATAAATGTGGAGGATTTGATGCTGTTTTATGACTTGTTCTTGGGCGCCATACTCCTAGAGAGCCTTTGCAAAAGGTTTCAGTCAATTTGAAGGTATATTGATGAAGTTATGAGCATTTCATGGTGTTTTCTATTTGCAGATCAGAATTTCCAGAACTCAGATTTTTATATCAGATTGCATTAGTTTGCTGTTTTTGGCCTTTACTTCATCATTTGAGGGATAAACATTGTAAAGCATTTATTCTTTACATCTTAGCATTATTCTCTATCATTGTAATACTTGTATTTGCAGATTCCTTGATTGTAAGGTTGAGATTTAGTAGTACTAATCCAACCATTGTTATTGCTGCAATTACTTGTTATAATTTCATACATTTGTAACCCCTGGATGGTTTACCGCCATTGTGGAGAAAGAACAATTAATCTCTCTTTAGTCACCCACTGTAAAGTGGCGAATTCCCACTCATAAGTGGATGCCCGCCGCAGCGGATGAATTAGTTTTGTATTGTAATGTTTTCCCCCCACTGTTCAAGTGGTAGCGTGGAAATTCTCATGGCTGGTTATCCGCCTATTGTTTCAGTTATCAATTAATCACTCCGTCATATGTTAGCACCTCGCCCTCAATGGGATCTTGAGTGCACATTCTTGACGTTGAGTTTGTTTCAATTCAAGTATTGTTCATTAGTTGCTCCGCCATATGACAACACCTTTCCTTCATTGGGATTGAGTGTGCATTCTTGGCGTTGAGTTTCTTTTAAGCTTAGTTTTCAGTTTAATGCTAACGCTAATCCAGTTGACTAGTGCTGGTTTGTGTTATGATAATTCAAGAAAAAAAATTGGTTGGCATATTTCAGAATGTGATATAGATGCATCAAGATTCATGTAAATGAAATAAAGACGTTGGCGAAGTGTAGTCATCAAATTACATAGGATTAGACAAAGAGAATATTAACTAAGTGAATACTTTAACGAATTGAATGGCCACTCAAAGCAAATTGAATGGACCACTTAAGAAAATTGAATAAAGTACTTACGCAAATTGAATTTAGCAATATATGATGAATCACTAACAATTACTAACCACGACTTTCTGATGAAGTACAATCAGTTATGTTCTAATCTTATCAAATCTTGCATTGATAAACCATGTGTATTTCGCAACCATATGTGTGATACACAGAGACACACATGAGGTATCAAAGGAGGACAAGTTACAAAGATTGATATCTTAATGTTTATTTTATTGTAATGAGAATGTGGGTGAAGTTAGTCACTATATGGTGCTGGTCAATATTCAAGGTTAGTACAACGGGATAAATAAGTGGTTCACATGGACACAATTTTATAAAATTTCATTAAACAAGGTGACCGCTTTCTAAAGACATCAAAATAATTAGCCTCTTTGGGATAGATAGCCTCTTTGAGACAACAGCATCGTGTTCAATGTGATACATGCTAAATTGAGACAAGTTCGATGCTTCGTGGGTACTGCAACACAATTTATTAGATGCCAATGGATATTGTACAAAAAGAGCTTATAATGCAAGCTGTTGGTTTCAATCAAGGATGTTCAATTAGGAGGGAAAAAATAGGTTAAATGGATTAAAATTGACTACTATAAGGGCAGTTTCAAACATGTATACGTGAGTTGTGAGCAGGTTTAATAGACCACAGAGAGAAGCTGATTTATTGATTGGGATTAACGAGTAATGATGGTAAGAGGAACAATCACATGTTGATCACATAGGTAAACATGGTGGTGTTATTAAACAGAGTTATAATGCTAAAATTTTATAGCATTGTAAGAGATGTGTCACAAATATTTAATAAATATAAAGTAGAGAAGAAGAAGAATATGCAATTTACAAGTGCTTTCAATCATTTCTTTTTTATATTGACAAAATAAATGTACAAAGCAATATGCTCTATAAGAGTGTTTGAAGTGAAACCAATATCACAAAGTACAACCTCAATGACAATGGCCATTATAACAACAAAACAATATAATACCAAAGTCTACAACTCCCAAGGGGCAGCTAAAAGTGAAAAACTATCAATACAAACAAAGATGATCAAAGATCTTAGTACCAAAATTAATCACATTTGGGCTGTAACTATAGGCCCTTTGTGAGAAGGGACATTTCCTTTCACATTACTTATTAAGATGTCAGATTTTTAACAATAAGAAAAGTGAGTAGCTTGAATTTGATTTACAATACTTTTGATATAGTTCTCTATTAGTTTTCCATCCAATATGGGTAGAAACCACCGTATCCCAACAAGAGAAGGCTTAGGTTCCATTGAAGTATCTAACTTATTAGCACCATTTTTTAGGTTCCACTGATGTATCTAACTTATTAGCACCATTTTCTTATATAGACATTTGATCAAGCACATTTTGAGCAACTTCTTGTCTGCTAGGAAGTTTGTCTACATGTCCTTGAAGACAATCAATAACCATAGCAATAGTACGAGTAGGTGCACCCATATTCAACTACAGGTTATCGATACTAGTAGATTCATTAATATCAACTTCATTCACAATCCTACAAGTGCCAAATTGCTACTCATAGCCCTGATTGTTTAGCACATTCAACCCTCTACATCTATTTTCTCTTGCATGTTGTTACAATTGGACTACTTAAGAACATGTGCTTCTCTTGGGAAAGAACAAAGCCCAAACAAGCAATTTTGTTGTATGGTCAAAGAACTTATATTGAAGAACCTCAATTTGAACTCTAGAACCATAAGGTGAAGGTTGACATGTAGAACAATAATGCAAAATGTAACTTCACTTAAGAGGCATATAAGTAACCTCTTATCACCTTGGTACACATCTTCATTTCTATATTTCCAAAGGAATTGATGGTGCTTGATCAAATTTTGGCCCTTGAGCTATTTTGATCCTTTGAAATTCCTAAAAATCCTATGTTTTGCAAGGGTTTATTTAAAATTTTGTATTTTAGGGCTTTGGAAAAACCCTAAACCTTCATTGAAATCCTAAGTCTTGGTCAAGCCCTTGCACTTTTCTTATATTTGGTCGTTGAATATTGGTTCCAGCATCCTAGCCTTTTTAAGTTATGGCTCCAAGGCCTTTGTCTCATTTGTTTACAAGCTCCATTTACTAGAAAATTGATTGAGCTTGTTACCTTTATGCATTTTTAAATACTGTTTAGATCTTTATGCTTTGTTGGGTCCTACGAGACACATGGCGTCATTTTGTGCAGTCTCTTTAGTTTGCGAAAGCTTTTCATGTTACTATTTTCCTATCACGAGTTTGCAAAATAATCTTTTGCTTCTCGTTGTCAATGACATGTATGGGTCTTAAGCCAATCAAATCATAAGCTTTGTTATCTCGCGCTCTTCTTAAATGGTAACTTGCTTTTCCAGAGTTCCTGGTAACTTAAGTTGTTTGCTAAAGTCCTTTTAATCGTGTGTTATCGGCCCCCTTTCCTAGTGACATATGTTGTTCTAGTTACCCGCACATGGTTTTTAGACCTTTAAGTCACTCTAGCTATATGAATTGCGGGGTCCCTTATTCCGAAAAAGTTCTCTGCGAATGAGCGAAATGCTTTTGTATATGAAATAAGGGGTTATTTGTGTTTCATGCTAACTTAAACCTCTGCAGAGTAATGTTAAGTTGAGTCTCTATTCCCCTGAACTCCTGAAATTGTGCCATGTGTCTTGTCTTGTCCGTTCTTATTGTTTCACGGAGGAAAGCATTATTGGGGAAGCATATAAGATATTCCTTTTATTCTCGCGAGTCCTAAAAAGATGACGTGTGTCGACGCTGTGCAAAAGAAAGAGAAGGTTTTCCTTCGCAGAAAGGATTTCAAATCTCTGCAATCATCGTTGACCTTCAACAAATCTCTGGTCCACATTAAAAAATGGAGAACGGTTACTGTTGGTCGTGTGTTCAAGCATGCGAAGAAATTGATGGCGGATTTAATATGTATCTACCAATTTCTCGAGGATATTGGCTTAATTATATCTATTTGCACCATTCAAGACACAAAGTGAAGGTTGCAAAGAAAATTTGTTGTAGATTTCTGAGCGAACGAGGGTTTTCATGGCATTTTTAGGGCTTACAGCAAGCAAAAAAACTAGTAAGTAAATTCAAATTATCTCTGTGCATGTTCTTGGAATGAAAGAGGAAAAACGAGATTTCTCTCGAATCAAGATTCTGTCAATCACATTACACTACAAAACATTACATTATATTGACATTAGTGCTAACATAGGAATCTTTATTCTGTGCTGTAACATAAGGTTGGTAGCCCCCTTTTAATAGAAAAATTCTTCGTCACTTTGAACAGCACCTAACTGACCAACACTTGAAGAAATGAAATGGTTTCAGTTCGTTGCTATGAAGCTTCAAGAACCGAACAATATCCATCTGTTTCGCATCTGATAATCTGATCTATGCAATTCCAAAATAGAACCTCGATCTATGCAACTCTCCAATGGAACTAATGCCCGATGAATACCCTTGCTAAATGGCTCCATAACTTCCAAAACAAATTGCCTTCTCCGGGATAAATGAGTGGCTTGGTATGCATACGAATTCCGTTACAGCAAAAATTGAAGAATCAAACTTAATAACATATAACCATCAGCGCCAATGACTAAATACTCCGCCAGTCACTCCCGCTGATGAATGAACCCAATCACAAACAGAATGAAATAACCAGCAAACGTATTCGGGCCCGACTCTTTACCAAGATGAGACATATAGAAGCGGCAGGAGTAACACGAATTCATATGATGAACTAAACGGCAAAGACAACCAAATACGGAATGACACACAGTATGATAATCACCTCCACAACATTGAGTATGAAACGATTTGTCTTTTCAAAATATGTTATCGGCTCCGTATGAAGACTCCTCAGATCATGGGCTTACGTTAATCGCTATCCCAAGCTGTATGTTCTCCAGCGACTACTCCCCATGCCACCAAAATATTATCATCGGGCTTTATCAGTGGTCACTCCCGCACTTAATCGCATCCAATGATACACGATAAAGTATGATAAAGTATTGAACAGACAGACAAACTGACAGGAAAAAAAAACAGAGCAGAAAAATGATTTCACAGAAAGAAACAGAGCAAAGGGACTGCACAGTAAAAATTAAACAGAGCAGCTTAACACAGTTCAAAATTATATTATTTGCACAGAATTATATAGCAGTGTGCTGTTATTCACTTGCTTGGATACCGAAAGGGAGAGTCATGTATTTATAGATCTATTTGGAGATCTTTAGAAGATACATACAGTGAACTGGAGGTCAGTATGGGAATTATCTGGAAGTTTCGGAAGAAATCTGGAGGATACGCTACTGGATAACTCGGCAATTAATAACATACCGACTTCATGCTGTAGTCAAAATAAACATTATTTCCAAGACCCCCCTATAATGTTTATGTGGAGAGGATAGGAACTTCCTTGAGATGTAACAAGTTTCTTAGTTTGACAAATTTTACAACGGGCAATGCTTTTGTAAAGATGTCTGTGATTTGATCCTTTGTTTCACAAAATTGTAGCTCCACCACTTGACTTTCAATTAGATTTTGAACAAAATGATAATGCAGTTCTATATGCTTAGACCTGGCATGATATAAAGATTTTTTGCTAGTTTAATAGTGCTTTGATTATCACAAAAGATTATAGTAGGAGAATCTTGTGGATGGCATGTGTCTTCAAGTAGTCTTCTAAGCCACAGTGCTTCTTGAGATGCCTTTGATGAACCAATATATTCAGCCTTTGTAGATGATAGTGACACTGATGATTGCTTCTTGCTGCTCCAAGAAATTGGACCCAATCCAAGATGAAAGATGTATCTTGAGGTTGATTTTCTATCATCAATATCACCTACATAGTTAGAATCTGTATACCCAACTAGAGTAGACTCTCCTCCATATTTGTATTCAATGTCAAGTTGATAAGTACCCTTAATGTATTTTAATATTCTTTTGGTTGCTCTCCAATGTTCAATGTGTGGATCTTCCATGTACCTGGATACAATACCAACTACATATGCAATATTTGGTTTAGTTATAGTAAGATACAAAAGACTCCCAACTAATTGTCTATACAATTTTCCATCCACCTTCTTCTGTGTAGAATTAGCACTCAATTTTAATCCCACTTCACATGGTGTATTAGATGGTTTACAATCACTCATATTAATTTTTTTCAATACATCAAGAGCATATTTTGTTTGAGAAAGCAGGATCCTTTCTTCTTCTTGTCATACTTGCATACCCAAAAAATAATGCATCAACCCTAGATCAGTTATTTCAAAAGCTTGTTTGAGTTGATCTTTAGTTATTTTAATATTATGTGTGTGATCTCCTGTAATAATCAAGTCATCCACATATAATACAATAACAACAACTTTATCATCACTATGCTTTACATCACATCCCGATCAACTTTACTTCTTTTAAATCCCGCATTAATAAAGTACTCATTTATTTTGGATTACCATGCCTTTGGGGCTTGCTTAAGACGATATAATGATTTTTTTAATCTACACACTAGCTGTTCTTCACCACTGTTAACAAATCCTGGTGGTTGTTGCATGTAAATTTCTTCCTTTAGATCACCATGTAGAAATGCACTGTTTACATCCATTTGAAAGATTTTCCAACCAAATTGTGCAGCTAGAGCAACTATTGTACGAATTGAACTCATTTTAGCAACTGGAGCAAAGGTTTAAGTATAATCAATACCTTTTGTTTGTGAGAAGCCTCTACCCACTAGCCTTGCCTTATGTTTTTCAATTGCTCCATCTGGCATGAACTTTGTTTTGTAGGTCCACTTGCAACCAACCAAACTTTTACCTTTTGGAAGAGTTGTCAATTCCCAAGTTCCATTTTTTATCAAAGAATTGTATTCATCTTGCATTGTTGCCTCCCATTCTTCTTTTCCTTTTGCTTCCTCATATGTACTTGGAATGTCAACCTGCATCACCCTAGTCATAAGAGCATAGTTATCAAACATATTTTTGGGGCCTTCTTGGTAGATTTCTTGGATGCTTCTAGTCTTTTGTGTGTCTTCATCGTCACTTTCACTTGATGCTTCAACTTGTGTTCCTCCTCCTCCTGTAGAAGATTGCACACCTTGATTTGGATCATTAGTAAACTTATCTTCATCAATCAAGATTGGAAAGTAAGATAATGTAGGAGAATGTTCACTCTCAATATCTTTATCAAACCATACATTCCTTTTGATATGAATTTCATTTGTTTTAGGATTATATAACCTATATCCTTTTGACTCCTCACTATACCCAACCATTATGCACTTCTCACTTTTCCTTTCAAGTTTGTTCCTTCTTTCATCGGAAATTTGGGCATATGCATTACAACCAAAGACTCTAAAATGAGATATTGTAGGCTTTCTACCACTCCATGCCTCTTTTGGTGTTATGTTCAAAACTGCCTTAGTAGGCGTTCTATTCAAAATATAAATTGTAGTACAAATTGTTGCAGCCCAAAATTTAACTTCTATATTTCTAGAGTGAAGCATGCATCTAGCCATTTCTATTATAGTTCTATTTTTTCTTTCTACAACTCCATTTTGTTGGGGTGAGTAGGAGATAGTTGATTCCTTCTTTATACCATGTTGTTTACAAAAATCTAAGAAAGTTTTGTTCATATATTCCATACCTCTATCTGTTCTTATTATCTTTAAAATTCTTCACCTTTGATTTTCACTCAATGCCTTAAACTCTTTAAAATTATCAAACACTTCATCCTTCCTTTTCTAGAAAATATACCCAAATTCTTCTAGTGTAATCATCAATAAAGGTGAGGGCATACCTTGATCCTACAAGTGATGGTGTTCTAAAAGGACCCATTATATCACTATAACCCAAATGTAAAGGAGTTTTTGCTCTCCATGATTTACCTTGTGGGAAACTTTCCACATGTTGTTTTCCCATAGCACATCCTTCACACACCTTGTGACTTGATGAGATTTTTGGAAGCCCATGCACCATATATAGTTTCTCCATAAGTTTGAGACTTTGATAGTTGATATGTCCCATACGCTCATGCCATAACCTGCTCATATCATCATATTTGGCAATAGCACACATATTCTCATTTCCACATATAGAAGCAAATTCTTGGAATTTATATAACCTATTCGCCATTTTACCAAATGCAGTCACTTTGTAATTATTACTCACATCCTTGATTAAACATTTGTCATTGTAAAATTCTATTTTATACCCTTGATTAGCAATTTGAGATATAGAAAGAAGATTTGTCTTCAATTTTGGAACTAACTTCACATTTTTTAACACACCATTATCAACTTGAACATTTCCAATTCCTTTAACTTCCAATGCACTATTATTCCCTAAATATATTTTCTTTGAATTGTTGCCATTCTTTAGTGATTCAAATTGTTCCTTATTATAGCACATATGTTGTGTGACACCAGAATCAATAACCCAATCCTCCATATAAGAATTATTTGCTTTTAAGTGCAATACAAAGAGCATTACTTTTAGAATCAAAACTTTTTGTAAACTTGTTTGTCTTCCTTTCTGTATCTTTAATCCTATTATAACATTCATTGGCTTTGTGAACCATTTTCCCACAATAATTACATTTCCATTTGCTTTTATTATAATCTTAGATGGGACATTTTTATTCTCATACTTCCAATTCCTTTCTCTAGATTGATTTTCTTGTGACTTTTTGTAATTTTGTTTCCCTTTCATTATGAATGCTCGAGATTCGTCATTAAATCATTCTCTTTCTTTAATTTGGTGTTTTTTTCTTGCACGAGCTTAGCACATAACTCTTCAAATTTAATACTTTTTAATTTATCTGTAGTATCTAGTCCCCTTATGAATTATTGATAGGATCCTGGAAGACTGTAATATTATTTGCACAAAATCTTTATCATCTACATTCTTTCCAAGAGATGCAAGCTAATTTTTCTTTTCCTTTAATTTACTTAAATGAGGGACTAACTCTTGTGAACTTGATAATTTCATATTATATAACTCTGTGGTGAGAGATAGGATCCATACATCACCTGAATTTTGATATATATTTTTCAAATTATCCCATACTTTGACTCCACTTCTTTCATTGCAAATTTCTGGAAAAAGTTCCTTTGAAAGTGTAAGCTTGATTAATGTTGCCGCCTTTTTGTCCCTTGTATCCCAATCTTCTTGATCTTTTTTAGGATTAGCTGGTCTTTGTTCACTACCAGTAACAATCTCATAACAATTTTGAAGAGTTAGAGCAATTTCTATATGAGATACCCAATCATAATATTTTTTTCCATTTAATTTAACTGTGGGAAAACAAATACCAAGAGAATCCATTATGTCAAATTCCCTCCTTTTTGGATGAGAATGAAAGAGACTTCAAAATATTTAACACCCAGATTAAAAGATTGAAAATTTCTCACCAATTTTTTTCTGTGTAGAAATTCTTTCCTTTGTTGCAGTATTGTTCACTTGCCGTAAAAAATTCTTAATGCTCCTCTCAACCAAATTGCAACCTGCAAGGTTAAAATTTCATACTACAACATCCATAGTCCATATATCACTTCCCAAGATCTAATTATGCTATGATACCATATTGAACAGACAAATTGACAGGAAAAAAAAAATAGAGCAAAAAAATGCTTTCACAGAAGAAAAAAACAAAGCAAAGGGATTGCATAGTAAAAATTAAACAGAGCATCTTAACACAATTAAAAATTATATTATTTGCACATAATTATACAATAGTATGTTGTTATACACTTGCTTGGATACCGAAAGGGAGAGTGATGTATTTATAGATCTCTTTGGAGATCTCTAGAAGATACATACAGTGAACAAGAGGTTAGTATGGGAATTATTTGGAAGTCTCAGAAGAAATCTGGAGGATACACTACTAGATAACTCAACAATTAATGATATACCTACTTCATGATGTAGTCAAAATAAACATTACTTCCAACATAAAGCAATGGTAATGTCCAAAATAGATATATCTGTAGGTTGTCAGCACTAAAATAGATTCGGTAGATGTAGAGACACCTCCTTCAATCACAACAGAACAGATGATATTCCCAACAATAGTAGAAGATGTGTTTATATTGTTCTCGGCTAGCATCTTCACAGTAACATCACAAGGCAATATTCCTGTCAATGCAATACTCACACATTCCTTGTCATTCTGCAACTCTCTCAGGGGCCTTGTCTAGAATATTGAAATCCTCCAAATTTTTAACACCCAGATGGAATATAGGCTATGGTGAAACCAATGAAAGAACAGAAAAATACATCCATAGAAACGATCGGAAGCATATAATACAAAATGCCCGATATGGAACAGATTGGGGTTTTTTTTAATTTTAAATTTTAAATTTTTGGGATGATAACAATGAACAAAATGGAATATCAAACAATGGCGAGAATGAACATAATAGAGAGAAAGAAGAAATGAAGATGAATGATGGGGTCAAAAGGGTTTTGCACATGGTCTACATTACTCACCTGTCGACAAATACAAGAATGGAAGAAAACAATAACAGTTGCACATGATCCTCACTGTAGTACCATTGTAAACACCACTTTGAATGAAAAAAAATGAATGGAAGGAGATTAGAGAGAGGTCCAAGAAGAAACCTGCTTTGATACCATATTGGAATGAAAGAGGAAAAAATGAGATTCCTCTTTCATTTCAATACATGTTGATATAAGAGGGCATAGTTTTCTGGTTTATTAGACTCAAAAAGTGAATTAGGACTTTGGAGGGATGGAATTTTTTTTAAAATTTTAAAATAAATCTTCTTCAAAGTTTTAAGATTTTAAAAGCCCTAGGTTGTAAACACTGAAACCCTGGGAAGGAAACCATGGCTAGAACATCAAGGGATGTAAAAAGGGGGTTGAACGATGACATTATTGCTCAATTGCCTAGGTCATCCAAGAGGCCCATAATGGCACAAGATTCAAGAATTTTAGTAGATAGAATTCTAGATGAGAATGAGAATTGTAGGGACCCCATTGTTCTTGTTCAAGGATATGCCCTTTTTATGCATGCTTTCAAAAAAATTCTTGGTTGACAAGCCTATTTGCAACATTTGGAGACTGGGGTTGGGGAGATTGGTGGTGTCAAATGTGTTTGTTAATGTTGACCTAATAAGGGGAATTGGCCAATCCTACAACCCTGAGAAGAGGGCATTATTTACTACAGATGGGATTTTTGATGCATCTAAACAAGGCTTATATTTGCAAAGTATTCAATTTAAGCCCTAATGCTCAATTGCCAATAGACTTGGGAGCATTAACAAGGGAATACCAAAGACATAGAGATAGTTACAAAGTAAAATGGTTACCAAGTTTTAGGCCTAGAGGGCCACATAGAGAATTGAGAAGGTTTGTCAACGGAGAATTGCAACCATTCAACTATGATGTACTTGAAGATTATTTCATAAAAAACATATTTTCCCCTTTGCCAAGTATTGGGGGTAGATTGCAAGCCCCATATCTCAATAAATTTGATGGTCTTAGTTGTTGATGTCTAGAAGATGGATATAAATAAGCCATATGATTTTGTCGACTACATTGCAAATGAGATTTATAGAGCTTTGAGCTCTATTAAGACAAATAATAATGTGCTCCACTTCAAATGGTACTCTTTACTGTGTCATATTATCTTGTTCAGTGAGATAGATATTTGGTCCCACCATATGTATATTAGAGCTTAGATGAACATAAAAGATTATTAGCAATGTAGGAATGGACATACATATGAGATAAAGAATGTGATAAGTCCAATTATCTAGTCTTTGAAGAATATTTTGTTAAATAAATTCTTAGAAATCTTGGGCAACCTATAGGTTGGAGGCTTTGAAAAGAAGTGAGAAGGTTTATGAGACCTAAGGATTTGTTCCCAGAGGCAAGGATCAAACACAACTGGGGTGACTGGTTCTTCTCCTCTGATGCAACTATAATTAGGGTATATGGTTACCCAGTTGCACCACATGTGCTCCTCAAGATTGTCCCAGACATAATTTCCTTTTTGGAAATCATATGGCAATTGAATGAGTTTGATAAGACTCATTTCAAGAACTACAGAAAACATGCCATCGTCCCTTCTACAATTTTTTCCCAAAATTTCAAATCACGGCAAGGGAAGGATTTGATTTATTGCTTAACAAATTACTCCCATATAGGATGAGAGTGGATAAGGTCAAAAGGTGTGACCCAAAACATTTCATCCATGAAATAGGACTAGTTTCAAATTGGCAACGTTTTACATGAGCTTGAAAATGTTGAAGACTTGATCATAAATTGCTCTACAGAGAAAGAGGCCACAAAAAGATCATTATGGGTAAGGATCCAGATTGTTGAAGCAAAGAGAAAACAATTTGATCCTTTTTCCAAGGGCTCATACTTAGAGATTGAGGATCCCATCATAAGAACCATGATAATGTTGGACAATGCCAACAATTTTCTCACAAATGTACCTTTACCCTCAACAAGTGCTCTTGGCTCTTCTACTTCTCAAGGGGCTATACCACAAATCCCCCAACAGATCACTCCTTTACAAAAAATAGCCCTTGGGATGAAACCCCTTGTGGATTACCCCAAGGCTGAGAAGGATCTACTTGAGGAGCCAAAGATGAGACAAATTGTGAATCCACCCTCAAGGGTTTTAGTAGAAAGAACCTCAAATGACAAATTTCTCATAAATTTTGAAATTGGAGGGAAAATAGTGGATGATATAAGAGCTCAAACTTGCTCGAAATTCATGGAAGATGACGAATTCATTGCCATTAAGGAATTTAAGGATTTTGTCCTTAAAACAAGGGATGAGAATTGCAACAAAAGATGCAAGGACAAAAATTGACAAAGGAGAAGAAAGAGATAATAGCAAAATTTTGGACTAAGGTAGATCAAGAAATGGCTACCATGACACCTCAAAGGGGTAGAGAGCTAGTAAGGAGTGTTGGATGTCTACTCTTGCTAGGGTGGGATATGTCATATGCAATAGCATTTGACACTATCTAGAGACAAGGAGGAAATTACCTTGTTTTGCAATTAGAAGAGCAAGTTGATGCTCTGTATTTTGGATCTAGATTTAACCCAAGGCATGAGACCTTGGCAATATGGTCAATTTTTTTGGAGACCAATAAGCCCGAAGTGATCAATGATTCAAGTGCAATCATTGGAAATTTAATAGTTAGGAGATTAGGGGATACAAGTGTCATTCAAGCAGCTTCCCTCATAGTTAACACAACTTTGTTTACTGAAGTAGCAGTGAAAAATTTGCAAGTAGACTTGGATAAGGCCAATGCCATAAATTTAAAGTTGTAAGAACAATTGAATATAGTCACAAGATTATTGCATCCTTCACAAGCATCTATTGAAGACAAGGGATCATAAGAAAAGGAGACTGACCCTTGAGGTTAAATATTTGAAGGAAAATCTCAAGCAAAGTAAAGAGGAGGCAAGAATGGCTAAGGAAGGAGCAGTTAAGAAGATATTAGACCCAGTTGACAACATTTTGGGCCATAAGTTTTATAAAATTTTGAAACATGTGAATAAGGTCTAAGACAACTACAAAATTTTGAAGGATGCATTTATTAACCATGCTAAGGCAAGGGTTAGATTGAAATGCTTTCAAGTCAGTTAAGCCCCCATAATTGTATTGTTGAGGATTGTTGCAAAGTATTCCAATTTTGATCATGACTCGATATCCAATATTTTATCTATGTTTGATACTCTAGATGATATTATTTTCCATCATAATAAGTTCCAAGCACTCATAAGGAGAGAGCTTGATGTTTTTGAAGGTTTTGAAGAGTTTCACATGCTCCCTATAATAGATAAAGGAGAGATGAAATCCTGCAAGGAATGGAGAGCTAATTTTGTTGACATTCTCTCTCCCATCTATGAGAAAATAAATAAGAATGGTGAATTTAATGTAAAACAGTTAAAACTTAGCATGGACATTCTCTCCAAACTTGAGTACAACATGGTTGGTTTCTCTAACATAATACAAGTATTAACAAGTGATGATCAAATGGATCAAATAGTTAGAGCCAACCAATTTCTCCCACTCAAAAGTGACATGTCATCAATGTAGGATGATAATACAAAGAAGAGTAGTGCATAAATTTGAGTTTCTCTTCAACCAATCATCACCAATCAACATAAATGCAAGATAAACATGTAAGAATAAGAATATCAAATTTACCCTATTGACTTCAAGAGGCAATTTTGATCAAATCAAATTCATCCAAGATATATAAATGTTCTTAAAGAGATTTAATAGTTGTTGCAATCGTCACTTTCTCATGTATAAATGTATTTTGTCTTTTGTGTGATAGGTGGTAGAATAAAAGGGAATTTTGAGCCTTATTCTAGGATTTGAGTCCTCAAGTTTTGAGAAAGTCTCTATATAGAACTAGTCTTGTACAGTTAGGTCTTTGATGTTTCAGAAAGAGAATGTTATAAATTTTCTTTGTAATAGCAACAAACAATTCAATTTTGTTGTTTGTATGAGTACAAGTCACATTGTTGATGTCTCTATATTGTAAAACAATATCTTTTAAATCACAATAATCAAAGATCATCAAGATTCTCATTGCACATTTTTTGTAATGAATGTTTGATTGTTGGCTTCTATACAACAAATAAATTAAAATTACTTTTAGTTGAACGATTGAAGGCATTGTGGTTATCATAGGGATCTTAAAGAAGACTAACATTGTTGTCCATTTGTTGGTTTTCTTATTGTAAGGCAATACGATTGAGAAATACTATTGAATTAGTTTTTAGTTTGTTATCAAGAAAATTTCTTCATTATTGACTTTGTAATGGATAAGGCATTGGTCAAATTAATTCACAGAATCAAAACCTAGGCAGAATCAACCTAAAATTTGAAAAACTATCTTTTACTTTTTTTTAATGCTCATTTCACACCATTAAAGTACATAGCTATAGAGGATTTGAAGAAGATTTAGCCAATCAGGTTCATCCTCCAAATTGTCAGTGTGAAAATTGTAATATTTTTTTGACATCAATGAGTACATTGTGGTAATCTGAGAATGGTGTTATGAAAAGGGAAACACACCTTGATTTTGCAGAGCCTAAAGTGCAGAGGAGAACAATTGTAAAATCTCTTGTTTATTGGCCATTGATCTAGGGTTCTTAAGTATAGGATTTGGCTAATCTTTGGAGAAACTTGCGCAATCAATTGGAAACACCAACAAGAACCATAAAATCCCAATAGTCATTATTAGCCAATGTTGTTTATAGAACTTGGAAGTGTATCTAACACTACAAACAAAAACAAATAAGATAGAAAACCCATTGACCCTATATATTTTCCAACAAACTTAACCTAATCAATAATAAATATTCTTCATATAGGTTGTGTAGACACCTAAATTTGAACGCTTAATTTATCCAAATTTATCCCCTTCGGAAAGTACATGAAACTTGCCTTGATTTCTTGAATCCATTCCCGCAATCAGAATTCCACTCCGAAAAAGGTTGGGACTCTCCGAGAAATTTGGAGTTTCCAAAGATACTGGAAAGGCCACAAAAAGGGGACATTACAGTCCTAGAGGAACAACAAATAAGATCAAGAAGACATAGTGAGAAAGTCTTTTATTTTCTATGCAGTGTTTCCAAAAAGAGCTCTATGATTAGAAGGAAAAAATTCTTGCTACAAGTAGACAAGATTAGGATGAAGATGGTAGATAGGCATATGACTCATAGTTCAAGAACTTGAGTCAGATAAAACAGATAAAAACTAAGCAAATAAATCAAATTACATCAAATACTTAACCTAATCAATAATAAATATTCTTCATATAGGTTGTGTAGACACCTAAATTTGAACGCTTAATTTATCCAAATTTAAAATTAATTCTGCCAAATCCCTAAGGTATTTAATTAATAAATAAATACCTTATCTTTTTAATCCTTATTTTCATCACATGAATTAAATAAATATGACATTTATTTAATTCCAAACATGTCACATCCATTTTTTCATCCTAATTATTCTCCTAATCTCATCATTAGGGATGTGCACATGCCTAATCCTTGATTAGGATGTGTTAAATCCTCCAACTTTTGCAAGTTGACCTCTAATCTCTCTTAGCCACCTACCCCTCCTCTAATCTTTCATTAACTAGCCTAATCAACCTCTCAAGGAATTTTTTAATTCCTTTTATTCTTCCAAGAAATATTAAATTCCTTTTTCTCTTCCACATGTGATCTGACTTATCACATCAAGCCACATGTGAACTCTTCCCCTTCTCCCACTTGCCTCTAATATGTCATTAATTTTTCTAATTAGGTACTTGCACAACCTTAATCACTTACTTAGTTCAACCTAATCTCCATGTCATTTATGGAATGTGTCCTAAGTCAACCCTATTAAAGGCTTTCTCCTTTTGGAAAAGGCACCCCTTTCCCCATGTGAATTTTTAATTCACATTTAATCCCCCAATGCATTTCAAAGAATTTTAAATTCTTTCTTTAATTCCCATGTGGATATTTGAGGAATTTTTAATTCCTCACATGTCCTCTCACCCACATATGGACAAGGACCTCCTTTATGAGGAGATCTTGTCCAAAATCCCAAGGTACTATGTAGTACCTCTATGTCATATCCACATCATCTTTTTCAAGTCACTTCACATGCCACATGTCAAGATGCGAGAGCTTGTGAGTTCTCAACTCACCATGGCCCTACATCTTGGCCTTGTTGGTTTAATCTCATCCGTCCATTTCTCTAGAGAATTCAAAATTCTCTATAAATACCCCCACTTTTCTCTCATTTTAGGGGGAGATCATTGTGCTAACCAAACTCTTGCAAAAAATTTATTTGAGCCATACTTATCCAAATATTTGCACTTGCATCCATTCCCATCCATTTACTATCCATCATGCATCTCGCATTTGCATCTTTTTTCCATCAAGAGGAGCATATATCATGTCAACAATCTAGGGCCAACCAAAAGAACAACTCAATGAGGTAAAATGTTCCATTTTGTTTTGTTAAGCTAATCATTTGTCCAATCTTGAGGTGTTAGGTGTTTAGGTGGTTTCTTACACATTTTGTGTTGTTGCTCATTTATGGGACCATGTTTTCCCCTAATCACATTTTTGGCACACCTGGTGGGACCCACAAACAAGTCTATATCTTTCACGTTTGTTGTTTTTTCCACTTTTTGCAGGTGCAGGTTGTAGAGAGGCGAACCCGACCTATAGAGGTGTGGACCTAACCATCCAGGGGTGGACCTAACCTTACAGACAGGCAGACCTGACCTCCAGAGGCAGACCTGACCTTGCCTATGGGCGGACTTGCCCTCCATAGAATCCAGAAACTAATTTTTTGTAGATTTTTCACAGAGGGGCAGACCTGACCTGATAGATAGGCATACTTGACCTCCAGATAGGCAGACCTTCCCTCCAAACAACTGGACCTTCCATCTAGATAGGCGGACCTGACCTTCAGACAGGCGGACCTGACCTGGACAACTTTTTTTAGAAGGTGAAATTTCAGTTTTTAGCACTTTTTTTGGCTGTTTTAAGTGTTTCTGACCTCATAACGTGTCTTGTTTGAGTCTGTGCAAGAATTTGATCAACATTTGGCAAGAAACAAGGACATCAATCACTAACAAGTTTCCTTGCAGGGTTAGTTACTTATCAACTGCTACTTTTTGTTTTGCATAACTTAGGCACATAGTTTAACTAGGGGTGTCAATTAATCTTGTTTGTCATGCTTTTTGGTAAGCTATTTGATGTATCCAATCCCCTTGTGCCATCTGGAAATCTTGGGTGATGAGAAATTGTAGCTTACCAAGTATTTGTGTCTCTCTTTTATTTCTTTTATTAGGGGACCTGCTTGGGGATATCATCACCCCAACAGATGATCCCAACCACGTGTACCGGTAGGGTATATAAAGGGGGGAGAGCCAAAGTTGTACCCCAATCCGACCACGTTGTAATTGGTGAAGCATTAGGATGATGTGAAGAGTTGGTCTGAGCCTCTAGTATCTCGCTAAGATTCCCGACTCACGCTTGTAACGAGTTGGTGTTCACGGTTTGGGCCTCACGTACCAGGTGTATATCAAGGACTCCTTAGCAACCATGTTCATCCTAGAATAGAAGACTTTGTCAGCCATACCCCTTCTACTAGTCTTAGGATTGTGTTTTTTGAACTATCTTCTTTGTGTGAAACCAGTAATTTTTTGTTCAATTGAGTCAGCTGTATCTTTTGATTGATGCTTGCTTTGTTTTTGGTCATTTTCCTTAGTCTTCCTTTCAAAAATCAAGTTTAAGCCTGTCTAGGGGTGGACCTACCCTCTAGGGGCGGACCTAACTTGTTCTAGGGGTGGACCTGACCTTTGAACCAGCTCCTTTTCAGCTTGTTTTAGCCAATTTTGACCAAATTTTGTCAAACAAGTGGACCTGACCTCCAGATAGGCAGACCTGACCTCTAGGGGTGGACTTGACCCATCCTAGGGGTGGACCTGACCCATCCCAGGGGTGGACCTGACCCTTTACCAATTAGTTTTATCATCTGTTTCATCATTCTAGACACCCGTTTCATCATTCTACACACTTGTTTCATTGTTCTGATCACTCGTTTCCCTGTTCTGAGTAAACATTGACCCATTTCAAACCTTCATCTATTGTCTTGAACTCTCATTTCTCCATTTCGATCATTCATTTACTCGTTCTGAGTAAATGTTCACCCATTTCAACCCTTCGTATATTGTCTTGAACTCTCGTTTTGCTATTTTGATCATTCATTTACTCGTTCCAAGTGAACGTTCATCCATTTCACACCCTGTTTCATCATTCTAAACTCGTGTTCAGTCATTTCAATCATTCGTTTACTCGCTCCAAGTAAACATTTATCCATTTCAAACCTCCTATCATTTCGAACTCTCGTTTTGCTGTCTTGACCATTCATTTACTCATTCCAAGTAAACATTCATCCATTCTGAACCTCTATCTCCTCATTCTGAGAGTCCTTCATCCATTCTGATTACTCATTCATCCATTCTGAGCACTCGTTCACTCGTTCTGAGTACTCATTTATCTATTTAAAATCTTCCTCCCCTCGTTCTGAGAGTCATTCATCTGTTTCGAGCACTTTTTCATCCATTATGAGCATCCATATCCTTGTTTCGTGTACCTGAATAGCTCTTTTTTACCGTTTTCACCTAGGGGCAGACCTGCCCTCCTAGGGGCAGACCTGCCTAGCCAGGGGCGAACCTGACCTTTTCCAGGGGTGGACCTGCCCATCCAGGGGAAAACCTGACCTCCAGTGGCCGACTTTCCCTCTAGAGGTGGACCTAACCTTCTCCAGGGGCGGACCTGACCTCTGGACAGATAGACCTGACCTTCAGACAAATTTTTTGGTCCTTTGTCTAGCTGTTTCGGGAGTCATTTCTTCATTCAGGATTGTCGTTTTCATTTTTTGAGTAATCATTCACCTGTTCTGAACACTCGTTTCCTCATTCTGAGAGTCCTTTGTCCATTTTGAGTCACCGTTTACTCGTTTTGAGTAAACATTCATCCATCCCAATCACCTAGACTTCGTTTCAAGAGTTTTGATTTTTATGCCAAAACTTTTAGAGGCCATAACTTTTGACTTAGGTGTCCGTTTAAGCTAAAATTTATTGGGTGGTTGTGTTATGAGGTGGCATGTAGATTCCCAATCGACGACCCCATTCTACCACATTTTCGAAGCCTCAAACTTTCATCTTGTTTTTTTTTCAGTTTTAAAAAAATAATTTTCGTTAATAAATTAGAATGCATGTCTCAGATTTGGGGTGTTAATTGGAAATTCATCCTATCTTAGTTTTGGGTAGTTTTTGGGAAAAAATTGGACTCTCAAAAGTATGTCCGTGAAGTTTCCTAAAATGGAAAAATTTGACAATTTATGAAAATTTCCAAATCTAGAAAAATTTGATTGTCAACACCTTACGTCCTTTAAACTCTAGAACTTGGTGTAGAATCAATCCCATCACATCCTCCAATCATTCTAGTCTAGGCTTCAATCCAATCCTAATTTGAGCTTTAATCTAATCCCAATATGAGCTTAACCAAATCCTAATCTGAGCTTTAGTCCATCTGCAGTAAAGATCTTTGGATATCGAAACAAATCTTAGAATCCCTCCCTCCATCTTCTTCAATTTTTTCCTATTCATCCTTTCATCCATTATGAGAGTCATCCTCCCCATCCATACATTCGTTCATCCATTTCGATCAATCATTTTCTCTTTTCGACCTTTCATCCATCCATTATGAACATTCGTTCCCTCTTTTTGGATCATCTGTTTACTTGTTCTGAGTAAATGTTCATCCATTTCAAACCTTCTTCTATCATTTTGAACTCTTTTTCTATCATCTCGAGCATTCGTTTACTCGTTTCAAGTAAACGTTCATCCATTTCACACCTCCTTTCATCATTTCAAACTCTCGTTTTGTCGTTCCTATCATCCATTTACTCGTTTTGAGTAAACGTTCATCCATTTCAAACCTCCTTTCTTCATTTTGAATTCTTGTTTTGTCATTCCGATCATTCGTTTACTCGTTCTGAGTAAACGTTCATCCATTTCAAACCTCCTTTCATCATTTTGAACTCTTTTTCTATCATTTTGATAATTCATTTACTCGTTTTGAGTAAACGTTCATCCATTTCAAACCTTCTTCTATCATTCTGAACTCTCATTCTATCATCTTGGGTATTCGTTTACTTGTTCTAAGTAAACGTTCATCCATTTCACACCTCCTTTCATCATTTTGAACTCTCTTTTTGTCATTCCTATAATCCATTTACTCATTTCGAGTAAACGTTCATCCATTTCAAACCTCCTTCAATCATTTTGAACTCTCATTCAACAATCTTGATCAATCGTTTACTTATTCAAAGTAATATTTCATCTATTCCAAACCTCCTTCTCTCATTCTGAGTAGTCATTCATCTGTTCCGATCAATCATTACTCATTTTGAGTATTTGTTCATCTATTTCTATCATTCATTTCCCCAATTAGATCATCGTTTTCCCCATCCAAATCCCTTGAACTTCGTTTCACGTTATTATCCAAATTGACCAAAGTGTCTGATCTGATCGCCATCATCAACATCTACTTAGGATTGTCATCCATCCTAAGTCAATCATCGTCATCAGCCCAATCAATCCATTTTCAATATCAAAGTGGATTCGGTGCTTCAATCATCCATTTATCCTTTAATCTAATCAATCAGTATCCTATGTCACCTAGGGTAATCTTTGAATGGGGTTTACAGTCCCTTTCGTCATCCTATCTAATCCATCAGTCGATCTTATCAATCATCGATCAATCTTATCCAATCCAATCCAATCACATCCTTATCCAATCACCTTCGACCCAATCAATCTACTTCCATCTCGAAGCAGATTCAGTGTCATAATCATCCTTTGATAATCAAATCTGATCGTCAGAATCAATCCCATCGCATCACCCAATCATCCTAATCTAAGCTTTAATCCAATCCTGATTTGAGCTTAACCTAAATCCCAATTTGAGATTTAGTATGTTCCCATCCATAATCTTTGATCCATCCTCTTTATCCTTTCATCATCATGAATCCTTATCCTCCATCAATAGTAGTCAAAGGAAACCCTAATTACGTCAACAATGATAATGAAAGTCTTGTTGATCATGACATAGATCCCATTGACACTATCATTGCTAGTAATATTTCTCCACCCGCTTTCCCAAATCCAATCATCCCTTTGAGTTATCATGTTATGTCTTCATCCATGCCTAATCATGCTCCTTATGCTACCTTTGACAAGGGATATCCATCATATCCTTCATCTACATCATCCTCTTATCCAACACCTGCACCCTCTTATCCTAGTCTGCCATCACAATACCCCTATCCTAATCCCCCATCCACATCCTCCTATCTCAATCCTTCATCCGCATATACCCTCTACCCTAATCTTCCATACCAATCTGCTCACCCTAATCCTACATTCACCCCTTCCTATCCTAATCCAACATCCACATCGACTTATCCTAATCTAACATCCACATCTTCTTATCCTAATCTGATATCCATATTTCCCTATCTCAATTCGCCACCTCAATCTTCCCATCCTAATCCACCATCCCAATACCCTTACTACAATCCACCACCCGCATCCTCATCTCCTAATTCACCATTCCAATACCTCTATCTTAACCCTTCATCTAATCTTAATCCCCCATCTATTCCTAGTCTTGCATCCAATCCCATTCCCCCATCTAATCCTAGTCCACTAATCGCTATTCCTAATCCCCCACCAATCCATAATCCTTCATCCACTCCTACCATGTCATCTCAGCCTAGAGTATTCAAGTTTCTCACTTCAGAAGTTCTCCAAGGACTTATAACAAAGAAGACATCTCCCACTCCTCACCTTGAAGTTGTGGAATCATGCCATCCCAACCCATCATCCACGGTCATTAGTGACGAGACCCTTCTCCACCCAACACCTATCATTGATGATACCACCCCTAGGACCACTCAAACCATCGAAACCATCACATCCTCTAAATCCACTGAGCTCCCATCTCCTACCATCACATCTACTGAATCCATTGAACACCCACCTCCTACTTCAAGAGCCATCAAACCCATCAATGACACCCAAATCCAATCCACTTCTCCCACTCCTAGTGTCACTAAAATCCATTCCCATGAATGTTTTGAATCCTCCATCCCTCCATCTTCCCCACTTGAAGAGTCCCACCAAGACTCCATTATCATGCCTCCCGCACACGGTGAGTCATGCCAAGAGCCTGATCCAAAGCATGCCAACATATCCCCTTCTTTAGATCAAGATCCTACCATCCCATCTAGTCCACCTCAAGATCACAGTCCCCCATCCATTCCATTCCATGATCCCCTTGTCATTCAAGATTCCACTGCTCCATCTCCATCTCCATTGCATGATCCCTCTACCACAAATCCAAATCCTATCACATCCCCTAATCCCTCTCCTGATACCACCCATCCAAATGTTACTATCCCATGATCCCCCATCATCGCCTAAAACTGCTATCCCCACACTGCTTGCATATCCCCTTGGTACTCTCACATTCTTCCATGGTGGCCTCCTCGCAGAAGAAAAACATAGTGTATATACCACCCATCATTCTCCACCTAATAATGGACTCGCATCATGTTTTCAAAATAACAAATATCCTATCATGGATTGAATGCTCAAGAACATGAACTATCAAGGAAAAGGTTTAGGCCTTCATGAGCAAGGTATTTTAGATCCCATCCAGGTCAAAGAACAAATATTTATGCAAAGTCTTGGACGTATTTCCCAAGGCTCACAATTTAACGATGTTGGTACAACCTCTAGACGTCCTCAACGAGCCTCTTCCAAAAGAAATATAGGCTCTTTCCATTGCTTCACCAAATCATATGTTGCCATCCCTCCTCCTCTATCGTATCGCCTCAAAGCAACCATCCACATTCCTCCTTCATCTGTTCCATCCATTTTGGGTCCTTATGTTCCTCCCTCTACCATCTCCCATCCCCCATCTACTCTGTATGTGTTTCCTCTAGGTCCTACATCTATTTTGGTCCCCTATACCCTAAAATCACCTCCTCCATCTCATCCTTTCATCCATCCAACACCTATCCATGTCATCCATCATAATCATCCCTCTCGCATGTCCCCTAATTAGGATCAACAAAGGCACATACCTATACATTCTCCATCTACACGTAATCCTCATAATCCTACCTCCATCGCTCCACATCATCCATCTCCTCACACCCATCCCATTGCTAGTAAAAGCACTTTGGATGCCAAAGCAAAAGTTCCTAAATCTAAAGATCCACATGAACCTAAAGCTCCCCATGTCCCCTCTAAATGACATGTTGAAGAAAAGAAAAATAAAATCCAAAATCAAAATAAAATTTGTAGCCCACAAAGGTCCACCAAAGAAAAGATCAAAACCATGTGGATCCCAAAGAAAAAAGATGCAATGCCATCAAATGAAAAAAATGTAAGAACATCCAAAGTTTCTAATCCAAAAGCTAATCATATACCCCTTTCATCTCCTAAGTCTGTTTTGGGTCCTTATGTTCCAAAATTCACCATTCCATCTCCTCCATTATCCCCACATTCTCCATCCATTAATCCTCTTATCTTTTCACATTCACCACCACATGTGCCAATGTTGGTCCTGAACACATCTCCCCATCACATATCCACCCCACCATTCCATCCATACACTTTCCAACATCCCACCCATTATCCCACATATCTCCCCTCTCAAATCCCTCTAATTCATCCTCTTGCATAATCCATTTCTCCTAATAAGGTTGTACCAACATCCAACAGTCGGTTCAAACATGGGCTCTTAATACCTCATATAGAACTTGATGCTTGAGTCCTTCATCCATATCCTTATCACGTATCTTCTAAATCCCATTATCCGCATCCCTATCCTTATCCATTTTCATCCCCTTGCTATCCAAAAAAGTCAAAAAATCCAAAATATCCAATATATATATATATATATATATATATATATATATATATATATATAATATAAAATAGTAAAGAGAAATAATCCGTCCACTGGTGAAAACTTGGAAAACAAGCATCTTGGATAAGTACCATAATGAAAACTTGGCAAATAGGCATCATGCATAAGTCCCCATCTGCACTTGGGGGTAGCTTCCTGATATGCATTCCCTCCATCTGTTATGCTTCCTACTATGCTTCTAGCTAGGCACCTGTCTTCCTCCTATACATCATTTTCATTCATCCACTCCATCCTACCTATCTTACACATCTTGCTTGGCATATCTCATTTATCTCAATTATTCCATCCTCCTTGTGATCTTGATAACAATAGGGGAAAACATATAAACATGCTTTGGACACCTCTTAGCATACATTCCCCTCATCCGCACACTATCCTAATCCTTCTTCGCACTCATCTACCTCCCTTATCCACCCATCATGCTACCTTCAATCTCCCTTCCTTATCCATGCATCCTATCTTCATCCATCTCACTCATTTATTTTCCTGTCCTTCTCTATTGCATCCTTCATGCCTCCTCTCATATGACATATCAAGAGTGGGACCATCTATCTTCCTTTGTGATATAGTCCTTGGAGACATCATTCATTCCATTAGAGAAATCCCTTCCATTTCCCTATCCTCATCTCCTTATCGTTGTATCCATCTACCCATCGTTATCTTCCTATCATTCCATCATAGCATCCCTTTTCATCTATCCATTTGGTAACCTTTTCCTCATCCAAATCCTTATCCCCCTATCCAATCATCTAAGCATTCTTATCCCTTTATCCAAATTTATCCCCTTTCATCTAAGCATCCCCTTATTTGCATTAATTAAGTAATATCACTATTATTTATTTAATATCCTTAATTCTACCAAATCCCTAAGGTATTTAATTAATAAATAAATACCTTATCTCTTTAATCCTCCTTTTCATCAAATGAATTAAATAAATATGACATTTATTTAATTCCTCACATATCACATCCCTTTCTTAATCCTAATTATTCTCCTAATCTCATCATTAGGGATGTGCACATGCCTAATCCTTGATTAGGATGTGTCACATCCTCCAAATTTTGCAAGTTGGTTGCTAATCTCTCTTAGCCACCTAACCCTCCTCTAATTCTTCATTAACTAGCCTAATCAACCTCTCAAGGAATTTTTTAATTCCTTTTATTCTTCCAAGAAATATTAAATTCATTTTTCTCTTCCCCATGTGATCTTTGACTTGTCATATCAAGCCACATTTGAACTCTTCCCCTTCTCCCACTTGCCTCTAATATGTCATTAATTTGTCTAATCAGGTACTTGCACAACTTTAATCACTTAATTAGTTCAACCTAATCTCCATGTCATTTATGGAATGTGTCCTAAGTCAACCCTATTAAAGGCTTTCTCCTTTTGGAGAAGGCACCCCTTTCCCCATGTGAATTTTTAATTCACATTTAATCCCCCAATGTATTTCAAATAATTTTAAATTCTTTCTTTAATTCCCATGTGGATATTTGAGGAATTTTTAATTCCTCACATGTCCTCTCACTCACATATGGACAAGGACCTCCTTTATGAGGAGATCTTGTCCAAAATACCAAGGTACTATGTAGTACCTCCATGTCATATCCACATCATCTTTTTCAAGCCACTTCACATGCCACATGTCAAGATGTGAGGGCTTGTGAGTTTCCAACTCACCATGGCCCTACATCTTGGCCTTGTTGGTTTAATCTCAACTGTCCATTTTTCTAGAGAATTCAAAATTCTCTATAAATACCCCCACTTTTCTCTCATTTTAGGGGGAGATCATTGTGCTAACCAAACTCTTGCAAAAAAATTATTTGATCCATACTTAGCCAAATATTTTCACTTGCATCCATTCCCATCCATTTCCTATCCATCATGCATCCCACATTTGCATATTTTTCCATCAAGAGGAGTATATATCACGTCAACAATCAAGGGCCAACCAAAAGAACAACTCAACGAGGTAAAATGTTCCATTTTGTTTTGTTAAGCTAATCATTTGTCCAATCTTGAGGTGTTAGGTGTTTACATGGTTTCTTACATGTTTTGTGTTGTTGCTCGTTTTTGGGACCACGTTTTCCCCTAATCACAGGTTGAGTAAAGATGCTCAAAAAATAACATGAAGAAGTAATTTCATTATTATAAATAGATTAAGGACCAATACTAATCCCACAAACACTAAGAGTAGAATCAACAACAAACTTTTGATGCTACCATAACCACCTAAAATAATATATTTAAGCTCACTTCAAGAATGCCTATCAAATTATTTTCAATAAGGATGAGTTGAAAATTGCTTAAGGTTGTGTTCTAGAAAAACATCTTGGGAAAATGAGAGATTATCATACATTTAGGCCTCTAGATCACCTTAAGTTGTCCTAAATTTAAGTATTAAGACTCAACTTGATGCTATAAGGAAATACATTGAGAGCATTATCAAACATATAATAAATCCTTGATAATCTGGATCTCTAAAGGAAAAAGGATTTAATAAGCTCATCAATAATTTTCACTATGTAGAAGTATCTTGAAAAAATATGTGAACTATCTTATAAAATGACTTTAAACACACAAAATTTCAACATAAGGAAAATAAAAGGCCACTCAATCCTATCATAAAATAGGCATGTGATAGAAACAAAATAGACATGTGATAGAAACAAACCCCACTATGGAGGAGAACCCCTATCACAATTAAGAGATGCTATATGAGATCAATTAAGTATGATAATAGACGAGATTGATAAAATGACAAGAACGAGAGAATTACCAATAGATATGGCCCTTCTCTTGAGATGATAGATGTGACAAGATCGTGTGCAAGAGGAGTCCTTGTTTTTTATTAAGGAAAAAGTAGATTTTGAAGGGACCTGAAACCCTTTACCAACAAATTTTGAATGGATCTGGAACCCTCAACCAGAAAGTTGTTCTAACATAAAGACTATGGAAGCACAAACAACCAAGGGTAAAAAAGGAATCCAAAGCCAAAGAACCACAACCAAAAACAAAGCTGCAAGAAAAACAACCTGCAACCAACCAAAAACTAGCCCCCAAACAAGAACCGTCAAGATTTACATTTAGAGCTACTCTTGTGGGACCAGAGAGTCATGTCAAAAGAAGGAGTCCTTGTTGCTGTGAGAGAATTTTGATAGATTTTTGCTAAGAGTGAGAAGTAGAGAGCTCCAAGTGGAAATTGTTGTAAGAATTTGTGAAAAATGATAGAGAGAGAGAGAGGCAAGTTTATTTCTCAAACTGGGTGGTAATAGTCATTACAGTCACATTTGGGTGTTGGGACACGTGTCACAAATGAATGGTACACAATATTATCATTTGAATCTTGAATGTTAGTAGGACATTTGTGCACCGTGGAGACATCTCCACATCGCAATATAGTTTGGTCAATTTCCTTTGAAATTAAAACCACATGCTACAATTGCTTCATCATCACCATCCATGAGATCAGAATCATGAAGTCTTGACTATGGATTTTGTCATAAATGCACCAAGCACCATGTGTAAGTGTGAAATTGACCTAGGGTGTAATTTTTGACACTACACACACTCAATACAATCAGTAACAAATGAACAATATCATTTCTCAAATTAGATATTTTAGAAAATTGGTAAGCCTGCGGCTAGCTTTAATGCTAATAATTTTAATAGATACATGACAATTCATAGATTCAATTGTTCTTCTATCAATACTAGGGAAATTTTTTTGATCAATATAAATGACCAAGTCCACTACTTATAGAAGACTATCCTTTAGTGGAAAAATAATTACAACCACTTGTGGAGCATTTACAAAAATATTTTACTATTAGAAGAATTTTTGGTACAATTATGATTTCATAGCCATATTTTTTTGGTAAATTTTCACTGAAAACAAATTTAAATTCTCTTTTTGAGTTGTGGTAGACAAAGCCAACTTCTAATCAATTATCCAACATAAATCCTCTCTTTACAAAAATAATGTAAGTAGAGGTGATACCTTTATGGATAATATTACTAAATTAGTTTTCTATACAATTATCCAAAACATTAATGGAAACACCATAGAGTATAAGGTGTCAAAATTCTTAACTTTAGTCCTATCACCATCCTTAGGGGTGAGCTTAATGACACTTTTGGTAATATATCTACATAGGAATCCCACCTAAATAATATTATTATAAATCCCCCACAGTTTACAAGAAATCCAATCCTTATTAGCCTTATCTAATATTAAAAAAACCATCAATACAACTAGCTTTTTCATCTTAGATACAATTGATCTTTTGTTTAATATTATCTAAAATAATATCACCCTTTAAAGAGGGAAATTGAATGATAATATTTGCAACAAAACACTTTAACACATAACTCAATGTTCCTTTTGATACAATTTAAAGTAAATAACCCTTTGTAGAAAGAAAACAAAGTATAACTAATTTCACTAGGGTTTAAAGGCTTCACTATTAATATGTAATGAAATAACTTGTAGAAGAGAAAATTATAATAATAAATAAGCTACAAATACTTGATGATAGAAAATTTAAGAGGATAAACCTCCACAAGACCTCAACAAGAAGAATATTCATGATAACTACTACTCACTAACTCTTATATACAAGCATTATTATATAATATTATATCCCTAATCCCAATGAGGCTAACTTAGCATATATATATAATTATAAATATGGAATCTTAAACAACTCAATAAAGGAATATTCTAGCAATGATTCAACCACACATATCCCATTATAATCAATGAGATAAGGGGATGTCATGCCATCTCATTCTTAAAATAATTTCCCTCAATTTGGATCAATTGTTGATGCTATTGAATGAAATATTTATTTTCCCATGTAGCATCTTCAATAGAAGAAATCTTCCACTTGATTAGTTACTATATAATCAACCTTGTTTGAAACCTCTTAGTGATTTTTTGGAGGATTCCATTAGGTTAAAAAAATTCCCTTATCATCAAGCTCTAGTCAATTTGTCTAGGTTGAAACTCTTTTTCCCATAACCTTCTTCAAGTGGGAAATATGGAAGACTAGATGATTTTTGTTAAGTTAGGTAACTCCAATTTGTATGCTACACTATCAATGTTCTACAAAGCATTAAAAGGACCATAATAATTTGGTGCAAGTCTATTATCCTTGTTTTTTTAGTTTAGTGACATCTTATATATGGTTGTAACACAAAGATTCAACCTCCTAATTCAAAATTTCTTTCATTATGATGTTGATCAACTTGCTTTTTTCATTTTTTTTGTGCCAAAGTTGAGTGCTTGAGACTAAATAGTAAATCTTAGTAGTGCTAATTTTTTTATTTAACTACTTGAACCTTTGGGTGTGCTCACAATGAAGATGTGATGGATGGTGGACAATGACCTATAATGCAAAAATAGAGACATTTTGGATAAGTGTGGAAAGAAGTTTTATACTACCATTATTCTAGCATCAACTATTGTACCCATATCTTTGTCTTATTTTAATAAAAAACATCATGGATATCCCTCTAAGAACTTGTTGACTACCTTGATTTGTCCATTTGATTAGAGATGATATAATGAACTTTGAGCAATTTAGTTTTCTAAACATGAGAAAATATGGTCCAACTTGTAATTATAGGATTACAATCACTTAATATGATTGTTTAAGTCCCATGCAACTTCTAAATGGTATGCATAAATTCGTTGCTATAACACTTATTATAATTGAGTGTGACAAAACACAAAAAAATGTATATTTGGTTAGTTTGTCCACAAAAGCTATGATAACATTTTTTCCTTCAAACATGGGAAAACTAGCCACGAGATCCATGGATCCCTCCCCCCACCTTTATATTGGAATAAAGGTTGTAAAATACATAGAGTTTTAATTATCTTCACTTTATTTTATTGACATACCATGAATTTTTCCACAAATTTTTGGGCATCCCCCTTGAGATCATTCCAAAATAAATCTTGTTTGATTCTATGAGAAGTATTAAAAAATATTGAATGCACAACTACTGGGGAAGTATTCAGTTCTAACAAAACCTTAAACTTGAGGGTTGACTACATAGGTACCTACCCTTGTATCATAGGGTGTTTCATTTCCTTACAATTTTTTTGATACACTTAGATCTTGTTGGATTTTTTTAATGAAAATTTAGGTATCCATTTCCTTCTCTCATTAGTTTCATGCCTTAATCCACCCAATCTACCTCCAATATGGAAATGACATACAATAGTGACTTTGTGGGTTCATTTGGATGTAGGATAGCCCATATTTCCTTCTCATAAACTAGCTTCAATAGATACTTACCTTTGAGCTGGTGGTTCTCAAATGTTGTGTATATTCCTTATTTTATTAGCACTACTATTATAGCATTCTTAGAAGTATTATATTCCATAATGAAGGTTTTAGAAAAAAAAAAAAATGGGGTAGCTAGAACTTGAGTTGTGTAGATGGCTTATTTTATCTTCTCAAATTCCCTAGTGGCTACCTCATTCAACTTGAAGGATCTCTTCAACAATTTTTGAGAGGTCCTACTGCACTACCATAATTTCTTATGAATCTACAATTGTAACCATTAATCCCCAAGAAACCTTGTAGGTTCTAGGAAACTTTCATTCTACACTATGGCCTTGATCTTGTGAGTGTCCACCTTAGCTCCCTCTTGTGAAATAATATGACCTAGGTATTCTATATCTTCAAATCCAAAAACAAAAAAAGATGGTTTAGCATAAATTTGATGTTATTCAATAATGCCCAAAGCTTGACTAACATGTTGTAAATGTTCCTCCCAAAATTTTCTATATATTAAGAAGTCATCAAAAATACCAAAATGATTTTTTTATATAAATGAATACAAGATAGGTTTTATCAAATTTGAAATCTAGATGGTGTATTTGAGAGGCCAAAATGATTTAACAAAAAATCATAGTGATCTCATGGGTTTGGAAAGCTATCTTATGTATATCCACATCTCTACTTCTAATTTGATGATAACTAGAATGAAAATGAAGTTTGATAAAATAAACAATACCATTAAGCTCATGTAATAAATCATCAATCTCTATAATTTAAAAATTATCTTTTATGGTGTACTTGTTGAGATTTCTATAATCAAGACACATTCAATAGGTCTCATATTTCTTACACACCATTACTACTAGAGAGGTTAAGTGTTATATTAATCATGCATTAGATAATAATTAATTATTCTTTAATTGATTATTAGTTCAATTCATCTCATGAACTTAAGCTAAACTTAGGAGTACTTTTTTCTGTTAACTAGAGTGAACTATTATTAGATTATTTTGTCTCATCACATAGGATGATGACTCTCTTCAAGATATAATCCCTTTATCATTTAGGGTTTCTCTTATAAATCACTCTCCCTCTTGAGGTTCAACCAAGCTCTTCATTTTGTAAGTTTTTCTTGTTGAGGATATAACAATTATTGTTTATAGCTCTCTTGCATGGAAGGTGTTTTTGTTCATTGTTTGATTGTGTCTCGTGTTTATTCATAATCTAACATGGTATCAGAGCATGGATTTAGCAAACCCCTTCTCCATTTTTGTGTGTTTTTCTTAACTAGGGTTACACGAGCAAATCTAGAATCTTCATTTTTTTTTGCAAATTTTGCAGTTGGGTGATTTTTTGGTGCATTTTGGCATGAAAAGGATCTCACCATTGTGTTCAAAGGGGTTGAATTGACAAATTTTGACTATAAATTTTCCCAATTTTGGCATTAGAAACTTTTGAGCTATTTTATCTTTAGCAGGGGCCTATATGGCCCCCCTATATGATGGATAATTTAAAAAATGTATATAAAAGAGAGTGAGCATTATTCATAGGACTTAGCTCTGTTAATAGTGCTAGTTGCTACCTAGTGGCCTAGCTAGTGACTGTTGAATGCTCGATAGAAACAACTTACCCAATGACCACTCAACAGCAACATCTTAGTCACTAGTGGCTTTAGTGTTGTTAAGTTGCAATGGGAGTGGGGCCTCCCATTTGCCACTCAACTAGTAGTGGTGAAACCTCCCTATATATATTTTATTTTTATTTTTTAAATTTTTTGGCCACCCTAGGGTTGCATGGGTAACCAAGATGTAGTCCCTGGAGGGGCTTTTTTTCTTCTTTTTTGTAATTTTCAATAAGACTGGGAAAATTATGATAATTTTTTGCTCAGTTATCAAAATTGAGCAAAAGAGGTATTAGCAAAAAAACTAGTTCCGAGCACTATCCAATGGTGCTATTTTTTTCTCAAATTTTGATGTTAGCACATTTTATCACGTGCCAAAGTCATATATGTTGTTTTCACTCTCGACCAATTTCTTTATTTTTTGCGATTCTAATGGCATTGGAAAGGTCTCTCAGATCTCTTCACATCCATCCATGCATTTTTTCCATATTTTTCTCTAGGTCCATTTTATTCAATTTTTTGTGTTTTCACATTCTAGTAAATTACTTAGACATTTTAGCTCCTGGAAACTTTATGTTTGCATAGGATGACTTGTTTTAGGCTGTTCCAAATGTATTTATAGTGTTCTATCCTATTTGTAAATTTTGAGCATCTTTTGCATGCAATTTCTCTTCTGTAGATGCATTGAGATGAAGTGCCATTCTAATGTATCTTTATGGGTATTTTTGCACATCTTGTTATTCCTTTTTTACTTACACTAATATAAAGTGAGATGAGAGGGTTGTGTAATTCCTTTGGTTTTCCATCACACATTTGTCGAGTGAGTTTCCCTTCCATGACAACATTGAATCCGAGTGATTCTTGCCTCATGCGTGTGTGCCTTGTTTGCACACCCTTGTAGGTACTTTCATGTGCATATTTAGATGGTCTTGGTTCTCCTTCATGCACTTCTTGGTGACACAAAGTTTTAGTGTAATTTTCTTGGATCTCCCTTTTCTACATTATGGGGGGGGGTTTCTATTGTTGGTGCTAATGCTTCCTTGGTTTCATTTTTGGAGTGATCTATGTATCTAGTTTTTTTCCCTATGTACTAGATGGATGCAGTGGTTGGTTACTCATGAATCTTAGTGAGATGGAGCATTTACCATATGAACAATCTTGCATTCCTATTTTTAGAGGCGACCTATTTTCACTTGATCAATGTTCTTCAGACTATTGCTACCTGTATTTTTGACTTGTATCTTGCATGTTGAGTAGTGTCATTGGGGTCACTCATGCAGATTCATATGCCATTTATATCTTTAAATTCCATATGTTTTCCTTTATTTTCCATCTGATTCAAGTAGTTTTTTTGGGGAACTCATGCAAGTTCTTGTCTTCTTGATCATGATCATCATCTATTTCAAAGGAGGTTCTTCATTTCAACACTATATCAATCATCATTTGACAGTTGTCTACAACTTCTTCATGCTTCAACGATGTTCTTCATATTCTTGTTTTTTGGGACACTGTTGTAGAGATTTCTTAGTCCTTCATTCACCTTTCTATATTTTGTAGAGGAGCTTTCCCACGAAGTTTTCACCTTTTCTCCAGTTGTGAGAGATTAGTTTGTTTGTACATGGGTACATCATCAAACCTTATTTATCAAGACCTATCATGCATTGTTTTCTTTTTATGCATTCACTTTTATGGTTTTTAGGTACTCTCTAGGTATTCACTTAAGGGGGGTTGCTAGAGTAGTCATGCATTAGCTAATAATTAATTAATCTTTAATTGATTATTATTCTAATTCATCTCATGCACTTAAGCTAAACTTAGGAGTACTTTTTTTGTTAACTAAAGTGAGTTATTATTAAATCATTTTTTCTCATCACATATGATGATGACACTTGTCATGATCTAATCCCTTTATCGTTTAGGGTTGATCTTATAAAGCATTCTCCCTCATTGTATTATCCCTCTTGAGGTTCAACCAATCTCTACATTCTGTAAGTTTTTCTTGTTGAGGATATAGCAAACTATTGTTTGTAGCTCCCTTGCATGGAAAGTGTTTTTGTTTGTTGTTTGACCTTGTTTTTCATGTTTATTCACAATTATAACAATAAGCACTTTGACTATTCTTGATAATAGTTTCCTCTAGTATCTCATATTCTATCTTCTTGATCTCATTTTTTGTGTACACATGTGTACGTATAAGGCTTGATTTTGAGTGTTTTTCATTTAGTAATAGTTGAATGGAATGATCATAATATTTTTAGGATGAAATTATTTTTGTATATCTCCAAAACTATTGAGTGCTTATCTATAACTACTTTCATATCTATTGGTGTAGAATCCTTTGAGTGATGTGCCCCTAATGAACATAACTAGGGCCTAAAATTGTCAACCCTATTTTGAAATGGTCTACTCTAAAAAAAAAAAATTCTAAAACTCTCAATGTGTTCTCATTGAACATATTTCATGTATTCAAAGGGAAGTTTCTATAGCTTGGTTTGGTTTCCATGAAAATTAACAAATCACAATTGACATTCATAAGTCATTGTCATTGCAATTAAAGAAACTATTGCTCTACCATTCCAAGTTCGTTTCAGAATATATAGAGATTCAATATTTAGTTCCTAAAATTTTGCTTACATGCAGCTCTCCTAGTAAATTGAAAAAAAGAGAAGCATTCAGTATGCAACATTGGAATATGTAGCAACCGTCCAAATATTTAGCTAAAACTTCACACAATCATCCAAAGTGTTAATAATATTTATTGAGTGGCCTCTGCAATCCTTAACATCTAATAATACCTATTGGTAAAGCACTTGATATATTTTTTATTCCCATTTCCTTTGATATTCTTGGGCCTATAATGAAGAGACTAAAGTATAACAGTTGCCTCCAATTGAAACTTATGGCTCCTATTGCATAATAAGAAGTAGACTCCAAAGATCAATATTGATAATTTTAAAGTCATTCCACCAAATACACTGTAATTGTTGTTTAGGTAATGTTGTTACTATAGAGATGATAGCTTAAGACTATTGCTATGATCTCCCCAAAACCTTCCCATATTCACTCTCGACCAATGGTAGCACGTTATATATATATATATATATCCTAGAATCACAACCCCAAAGAGTATTAATCGTGACCCATGCTATACTCTTCATTCAACATCGAACCAACTGGAAACAAATAGACTACAATGAACAAGCACCCATACAAAATATTCAAGACAATGGCATTTAATTCCACTTCATTGAATCCTCCAAGTATATTCAATAAATTTTGGTGAGATATAGCTATCACTATTGGCTATTCTAAAAATATGTAACTCTTCTGTAAACAACCCAACCCATAATACCATTTGCACATTCCTCAATATTAATCAAAACTATATGAAACTTGAATGCCAACATCTAACCACATATTTTTTAAAACATTTAAATCAACTTCCATAAATATGTACAGTTCCACACTCATTAAAGGTATTGCCTAAAGACAATTTATATAATGTTCAATTTCCTAAGAGGATATAATGTACAACTCTAAAAACTTATTACTACTTCATCTTAATGGTATGGCTCAATAGCTTTGTAAATTAATCTTATCTCTATGGAAAAATGAACACCATAAAAACAAAGCACATGCTCAACTACAAAATCTTTGAAAAAATTGTAAACTTGAATTCTATTACCAACAATGAATCTCCTACACAACCTTTGAATAAGACTGCCCACGATCACCTAGGAAACATCTTTCAACCTTAGAGGGAGGATTTTGTCCCCACAAAGTTTTGTATATAGCATCAACACGTCTTCTCCCCAAAAAAATATGCATAAACAAAGATGAACTTCAACATTTATTTTCTTTTCCCCCATTTGTAACTCTCACTTGAATCTTGAAATTAACCTTTTTGTTTTGAAACTTTTAATTTAAAATTGATGTCACTTTAAACCCCCAACTTGAAAATATTGTTTTTTCTCTTTTTTTATCAACCCCTTATGACTCCTTCTTTAATAATATTTTAGTTTATGCTAAGTTAAATATTAAATTTAACTTAAAAAATTGGTGTTAAATTAAAATATTATATCACCAATTATAATGTGAGAGGAACATTACAGTCCTCCCTCCCCAAAATTGCTTGTCCCCAAGAAATTTCAACTCTAGATGCTGCAAAATCTGCTCATTCTCCCAGGTAGCATCCTCAACTAGCAATTTTTTCCACTTCACAAGGTACTCCTTGATAGTCCTCCTAAGAGTATGTTCCTTGATGTCAATAATAGCCTCAAGAATGAGAATGAGTTTCCCTTCTTTGTCAAATGATAGTAAATTAGAAGAGGGGACTATGTTATGACCTAGTGCCTTTTTGAGGTGAGATACATGAAAAACATTGTGAACTCTACAAGTTGTTGGTAATTCAAACTCCTAAGCCACTTCTCCAATGCTCTTGGAGACTATGGCTTAATTTTTTTCAACCCACTCTTCTTGAGTGTGGACTTCTTTTAGGGTTGCAACCTTAAGTATACCATGTCACCAACCTCAAAACTATGCTTTGAATGGTGTTGGTTAGTATATAACTTCTACTGATTTTGTGCTTGATGTGATTTTTCCTTCAAAGACTTCATTATGTCATGACTTTCCTATAACAAGTCTCTAGCCTTTGGTACTCTATTCTCCCCAAATAGTATATCAATAAATCTTGGAGCTTCGTAATCATACAACACCATGAATGGTGAGATCATGTGGTAAGTATAATTATAACAATACTCCCCTAGGTATAACCATCTCACCCATGCCTTATGCCATGCTAAAATATAGTTCCTAAGATATCCTTCCACCCATTTTTTTTACTATCTTTGATTGCCCATCTATTTGTGGGTGATAAATGGTACTAGGAGTGAGTTCAATCCCACTCAGTCTAAAGAGTTCCTACCAAAAAAAACTCAAGAATTTGTTGTCCCTTTCACTAAAAATGCTCCTAATTATCTCATGAAGTCTGAAAATCTCTCTAAAAAATAGATCAACACCTATACTACTATATATGTTGTTGAAATAGAAAGAAAATGGGAAAATTTTGTTAATCTATCAACAACCTTATATACGCAATCCTTACCTTGAACCTTTGGTAGCCCTGTGATAAAATTTATGGAAATACATTCCCATTTTTTATTAGTAATGGGTAGGGTCGGCAACAATATAGTTGGATAGGTGTGGTCATCCTTGTTCTATTAGCATGTAGGAAACTCTTTGACATACTTAAGGACTTCATTTTTAAGTCCTTTCCAAGTAAATCTCTCTCAGATTTTCCTATATGTTTAAAGAACCTTGAGTGTCTAGCCATAAAAACATCATGAAAGCCCTCAAACTTTTTTCCTTAATCTTTTTATTGGTTACTAAATAAATTATGCCCTTATACATAATCAACTCATTAGCCATTATATACTTGTCATCCTATGTAGTGCCCTCAATGATGCATGTAGCCCAAGAATCCTTAACATTTTTTTGTGAAATTAGTTCCCTCCAGTAATCATTGATCTCCACCAAATAGCACAAATGAGGTCTCAATGCATCAATCATAATATTTTTCTTTTCTTTGACATACACAATTTCAAAGCCATATTCCTAAAGCCTACTCACCCATTTTTGGTGTCTATCATGAAGCTATTTCTAATTTAGGAAGTATTTGAGACTATTAGGATATATTGTAATTATAAACCTTCCTCCCACTAAGTAAGGTTTGAATTTGGCCAAGGCATGCATTATGGGAAACATATCCTTAACATAAATAGATGACTCTATTCAACCCCTCTTAACTTCCTACTCTCAAAAGAAACTAAATGCTTGTTCTACATTAAGACAACATGTATTCCATCTCCTAAAGCATCACACTCTAGCTAAAACGGTTGGGAGAAATCTAGAATAGCCAAAATTGGGCAAGTGCACATAATCTGTTTGAAGTGGTAAAAGCATCGCTATGCTGCCTTTGAGCAACTAAAATCCCCCTTCCTAGTTAAGTCTATAAGAGGTTTTGCTACCTATGAAAATCCCTTGATAAATCTCATGTAGAACCCACATAAACCAAATAATCCCTTAAGATGTGAGAGATTTATGGGTGGAGGCCAATCAACATCCGCTTTGATCTTTTTAGGATCAACTCTAACACTCTTAGAGATAATAATATGGTCAAGGTAAAGAAGCTCTGTCAACCCAAATTCACATTTAATTTCCTTGGCATAAATTGATTCCCTCTCTAAAACACTCAACACGTCATTGAGATGTCTCATATGCTTCTCCCAAGTCTTTCTAAAAATCAAGATATCATCAAAAAAATATGGCATACTTCTTGAGTTGATTATGGAACACCTTGTTCATACAAGACTGAAAAGTAGCTAGGGCATTGGTTAAGCCAAAGGGCATCACCAAAATCTCAAAATGACCATAATGACACCTGAATGTCATTTTCTCCACACCCTCCTCTCTAACCTGTATCTAATGGTAACTTGACCTCAAATCAATTTAAAAAAATTAGCAAACTCAATGTAGCTCATCAATCAACTCATCTATTCAAGGAATAAGATACATATTCTTAATTTTTTTTCTTCAATGCCCTATAATCAATGCCCATGCACATTGTTCCATCCTTCTTAATCAACACCACATAAGAAGTGGCAGGGCTCTTTCTTGGTCTAATATGCCCCATATAGATTAGATCCTTAATTGATTTTTTGTTTTCATTTGTATGCCTCTTAGGATGTCTATATGGTGTAGTAATCACCAGTTTTGACTCCTCCTCAAGCTCTATGATATGCTCCATGCCCATATTAGGAGGTATCCTTGGAGGTATGCTCACAAAAACTACATTGTGCTTAGACATCAAGACCTATACATCATGATGATATACTCTCTTTCGTTGCTCTATAATTGTAGACATGATAATATATTATGTTGTCCACTCTACTTGGTCTTGTCTAATAAGCCTCTCCATCATCTTGAAAGATACTATATGTGATCCACCAGTTGACATACCCCTAAGTGTGATCTTCTTGCCACTTGCATCAAACTACATTTCTATGGTTTTTAAATTCATGTAGAACTCCCCAATGGAACAAAGCCATTGCATACTAAGGACCATATTCGTATCTCCTATGCTCGCCAAATAGAATTCATATCTAAGCTCATACTAACCCAACTGAATACTCAAGTTAGGTATTTTCTTGGTGCAAGTGAGAGTGAAACCATCAACTACCATCACTTTGAAGCCTTCACAATCTTCAATTTTGATGCCTCTTCTAGCTACCACTCCCTCATCAATAAAGTTATGAATAATATCTATGTTAATAAGAGTCAATATATTTTTCTCACATAACACCACTAACTCTAAAAGATCAAACTTTTTTAAAGCTAGATAGTTAGGCCACTACACCATTACCTCCTTGCTATGTTTTGAACTCATCAAAATACATTTCGCTATCACTTTCCTTCGAATCAGCTTGTTGGTTTGAATTTTGTGAAGCTGATTCATTATTTGAAAATTAATCAATTTGTTTTTCTTTTGCCTTGTGTTGGTTGATAGATTTTTCCTTTAGATGATTAACACAAAATGATTCTATAACACCCAAAAGAAGGACTAGTCGATCAACAATAGTTGGAGAGATCAACATTGCATTGGTGATCTTCCTTTGAATTTTGATTGAGGTACAACTCCCTCTTTTGACATGATTTGATTTTTTGAAATATATAAAAGTGGGGGTATGCTTTTAACTAGAAAAAAAGGAAAAATAGCATCTATTCATAGCCATGAAATAGACCTGAAGGAAAATGCTTTTAAAACTAAGGAAAATTAACTTCAATGTTGGAAATGGACTGGAAAATAATTAATATCGTAGCTCATAGACTAGACTATCAACACTTGTTGACTCAACTCAATACAATCTTAACATTTGCTACAAATAAATGAATCAAAATCCACTGAAGAACACATCCTCATAGGGAAGGAATATTCAAAAATTCATCTAAGCTCACATAATTATTCATAAACATTAGTATCCAATTCACAATTTACTGCACACAGACAATAAATATTCACATCAATATATTAAAACTGCAAAATTGATTCTTCTATTAAGATTGATTCTCACTCATGCATCATAGTGCAAGGGGGATCAAAATTTTGGACCATTGCAATATCCAACGAAGGGATACTTAAAATTTTACATCATAACAATCGATATTTCTTGGAAACTAATTCTTGAATATCAACCGTCGTTTGGTTGAATAAAAGGTTGGTCAATAAATGACTAATTCCTATCAGATTATGACAATATAGTCATTAATTTTTATTTTTAAGGGTGGTTATGATTACATCCCCACTTTTGATCGATATGATGGAGGAATGAATCGGTGCTTGTTGTAAGCAAACCATGTGGCCTATACCCATGCGAAACGTCTACCACCTTCAATTTCCAGTGACTATTACAAAACCACCTAGGATTGCCTCTGTGCAATTTCTTTAAATGCACAGGATTTTTTCAATGTCTTAATCTCATTCACTAAATTCCCATCACATGACCTTGTTGAGTGCATTGAGTTTGATGCAATTTCGATGTACTTTCAACATTAATTACCTTCAAGCGAACTCTACTAGCTCTCTCTCTCTCTCCATTTTATAAATCAATTTCATCATTGTTCACTTGCACAATGTTAATTTCTACTTCAAGCATGTCGAGCACATCAAGTGACATAGATTTGGAGAGTGATTTCATGGTTATTGAGGGTATTGAGTGCATCACCATTCATAGGTTCATCATAGACCAACTTAGGGAAATATTCCTAATCTATAGTGATGTGGAAGAGGACATGATTCATAGGATCATTAGCGAGCACTTTATGTCTCAGGTGCATGTTCATAATTCTGGATTGCTTGATTGTTTCCTATACAACATCATGTGCACCTTCAAGAGTTTTGAATGGGGGTTGCAAGTTGTCAAGTATCTGGTTAGACCAATGTACTTGTTGTGCATTGAAGACACTCTGAGAGATCTCTTTGTACATTCGCATGTGGGATTGGTTGGTGATGCAATCTACATTGCTTCTATGTTGTGTAACAAGTGAGCTGGTCAAGCTATCACCTTGCTATGTGTTGGACTAGAGCACAACAACATGGAGACATTCACCCACTTTGTTAAATTCAATGAGAACCTCTTTTCACCTACGCAAATTAAGCATATGGAAGATGTCATTGAGGCCATCAGGGTCCTCATCTTTACTCTTTGCACCTAAGACCCCCTAAGCTGCTAAATCCCTCTTTTTATGATGATGTAATATAGATGTTTTACAATAAATATATAAATATATCTATCTTTTTGGATTTCGAACTGCTCTGTATAATGGGAATGTCCTAGAAATTGTTTGTTTTATTTTATGTTCATTACTTCATATGATAATATTTTCATTTTATGCTCATGGTGAATGAATTTAGCCTTTATGGATGTATTTCTCATGGAATCTTCATTTATGATGCGAGTATATTATCTTTCTCCAAAGTATCACTATTAACAAAGTGATATTCAACCTTGAATGCAATGGTTATCAGTTTTTGGGTAGGTTTTCAAAATACTTCAGATTTTTCCTTAGTTATGAAAACCTGCTTGTACAACACCTTGCTAAAATAATCTTGAAACACTTTAATTTTCTCAATAACTCCTTCCTTCTTTTACAAATAGCACTTAGAAGAGTAGCCACCACTTAACTTGAAAACAATGGATGAGATGAAGAAGTTTTGGGAATCCTGTCAGGAACTGACAAAGGTTTCCAAACTTCATAAGAATCTACCAAATCTCTTTATTGTTTTGATCTTTGCACATTTGGCTCATTTTTTTGGTCTTATAGTCATTTCAACAATCGTTGACTATCTAACAACTACCACAAAGATTGATACAAAGGACTTTAATGTTTAAGCTTGTCGGGTGGGAATGAGGTTATAAAACATTGTCAGTATCCGACATAGGTTTGCAAACTTGATTAAAGATTGAAAAGGAATTTTTTTGATTTAGCTAAGTACTTGGTGAGGTTTTTCTTTGTTTCAAAAGGGATGACTGAAAGTGACAAAAACAACTGGCTCTGATTGGGGACGAGGACTATGAAGGATGAAGATATAAACCCAAACTCAAAATCTTACACACCAGTCCCTTATCCATTGGGAAACAAAGTCACAATCATGTATTAAAGGATCACACACACCAAAAATGGGACACATGTCAAAACAATCCAAAGCCCAAAAGCAAAACGATGAAATAAAAGAAAAATTCATTTACAAGGTAGGAGACACCCACCGATAATGCAAACTAAAATTAATTATACATAGTTGTTGACAAGTTGAGGGAAGTACAATCCACAAGGGCTAAGAGGAGCATGCTTTTTTCCTAATTTCACATTTAAAGGCACTAATCAAAGATAGAAAGACATTACATAACAAAAGGTTGTTTGTACCATCCACCCCTACATGCCTGGATCAACTTCTAAATGAAAAGGCCCCCAGTTATATCTTTCACCGCTTCTCTGGTTATGTCGGCCTTCAAGGGATTCATCCCAGTGATTGTAACAAAAAAAATAGACTTGTTTGGGGGTTGATCGGCCGGTGAGGAGGGAACATAAACCATCTCATTCTTCTTTCTTAATGTAGGTGCATCATCACTTAGAATAATCTCTGCAAGGACTAAAGACCTATGCGCATTCTCAGAATTACTCACTCCTTCTCCCAATCTATAGATGAATGTAGCCTCCATCAAAATTTGTTACTTGTCTAAAAATTCCAACATCTTCTTTGTAAGATAAGCCTCCAATACTAAATTCCCATCAATGCATATCCCTCCAGTTTTCCCTCCTTTCTATATTTCAATTTCAAGAGTGGGATTTTCTTCTTCTTTTCTATGCTTCAAGGTGGGAGAATGCCAAACTTCTAGCTTCTTTCCATCACTTTTCTAAGTTCTTTCTTCATTCAAAATTATTTGAATGGACCAATCAGTTACATTATCGATTTCACAAAAGGGTATTACATTTCCAAAAGACACTGAACTTACTCGAACCTCAAGGCCAGGTGGTCACTCAACAATCTCTTGCATTGAGGTGGTAGGCTTTGGGGTAGGACTTGTGATGCTATGGAAAGGAAGACCTTCTTTTTCCTCTAAGCTATCAAAATGTTCTTCTTTAGGTCCAGAGAGTTTGACATACACTTCACTCTCACTTCCCACCCTAAGTGTATCTGAAAATTCTCCTTGATGTGACATGGTCGAGTTCGAGGAATTGGTCCTGGACAATTCGTCACTGCTTAGAACTCTAAGAACTTCCCTCGAAATGAGGTTGAAACTTGGGAAAGGCTCATCTTTTGGATATTCATGACGCCTTGACAAATCTTCCTCTATTCTTATGGTCTCAATCTTAACTGCTTCAAAATCAACTATACATCTTCTTCTTAGGACAAAATGAATTCTAGGAGGTAGGGCATGCATGAATGCGACTATCAAATTGGATTGGGTAGGCCTATTGGAGTGGGGAATTCATTCCAATATTTGAGTGAATCTATCAATAACGCTTCTAACATCTTTGCCTTCACTTTTTTGCATATTAAAAAGGGACCTTAAGAGTGCCGCTACATCAACCACTATCTTGAATCTCTCTGTAAAGTTGCTTGGCAAAGTGTTCCAATTAGTAATGCATCCATCATTAAGCCATTTGAACCATTCTGCTTCTCGACCTTCAAGAGATGCAACAAAAATTTAGACAACCACATTTTCTTCAACAACTCTGGAAATATCACATGCAACGTAAAAGGCATGTATATGATCTTCAAGGTCTTGTACATCTTCCCCAATGAATGTTGGGAAATGTTCTCTTGATCCTTTGAGGAGGGGAGAATACCTTGATAATGCTAGAGGTCCAAAACTAGCTCTCCATGGATGAGATGAAGAAGAAGCCATCAAAATAAATTATGAAGGAAAGGGTAGGATTATTTTCAATAGTGTCATCAATCTCTAAGAAGAGATAATATCTTGATTCCAATTAATTCTGAGGTGGCTCTCTTCGGGCTGGTGGTGGGTTTCAATTTTGATTATCCTGAGGTGTCAGGTTAATATGATGCACAATCTCGATCCTTGGAAACCTCTCGACCACAAGTCGTGGTGGACATTATACACGTTCTTCTTCTTCGAGCATAAAACTTGCTCTCATATAATCCGTTGTGCTTCTTCAGTACTGGCACACAAGAGTGTTCAATTGGGAGATGATGTCTTCTTGTTTTGATGTAACCAAATCTAAGCTTGGATGCAAGATAGGAAATATATATTCATGTGGTAACAACATCTCCGATCATGATATGGACAAGGCGACTATCAAATTCTTCAAACAATTCCCTAGTAGAGTTGCCAAAAATCTATTGGTTGACAGATTTGTCCTTTAGATGATTAACACAAAAAGACTTTATAATGCCCAATGAAGGACTAATCAATTAACAATAGTTGGAGAGATCACCATTGTATTAGTGATATTCCTCTAAATTTTGATTGAGTTACAACTCCCTCTTCTGATATGATTTTTATTTTTTGAAATATATAATAGTGGGGGAATGCTTTTAACCATAAAGCATAAAAGGTAAACTAACATCTATTCATAGCCATGAAATAGATGTGAAGGAAAATATTTTTAAAACTAAGGAAAATTAACTTCAATGCTAGAAATGGACTGGCAAATAATTAATATTGTAGCTCATAGACTAGACTATCAACCCTTGCTAACTCAACTCAATACAATCTTAACATTTGATGCAAGTAAATGAATCAAACACCACTGAACAACACATCCTCACATAGAAGTAATATTCAACTGTTCATCTAAGCTCACAAACTTATTCATGAACATTAGTATCTAATTCACAATTTACTGTACATAGACAATAAACATTCACAACAATATATTAAAACAAAAAAAAGATCCTTCTATTAAGATCGATTCTCACTCATGCATCATAGTGCAAGGAGGATCAAAATTTTGTACCCTTGCAATATCAATGAAGGGGTATTTAAAGTTTTACATCATAACGGTTAGGATTTCTTAGAAACTGATTCTTAAATATCAATCATTGTCTGGCTAAATAAAAGGTTGGCCAAAAATTGACTAATTCTTATCAGATTATGATAATATAGTCATTAATTGCTATTTTTAAGGGTGGTTATGATTACATCCCCACTTCCAATCGATACGATGGAGGAATGAATCGGTGCTTGTTGTAAGAAAACAACGTGGCCTATACCTATGTGAAACATCCACCACCTTCAATTTTTGGTAATTGTTGGCAAGCCACCTAGGATTTCTTTTGTGTGATTTATTTAAATGTAGAGGATTTTGTTGATGTTTGAATCTCATTCACTAAATTTCCACCACATCACCTTGTTGAGTTCATTGAGTTTGAGGCAATTTGGATGTACTTTCAGCATTAATTTCCTTCAAGTGAACTCTACTAGCTCTCTCTCTCTCCATTCTATAAATCAACTTCATAACTATTCACTTGCATAATATTGATTTCTACTTCAAGCATGTCGAGCACATCGAGTGGCATAGCTTTGGAGAGTGATTTCCTGGTTATTGAGGGTATTGAGTGCAACAACATTCATAGGTTGGTCATATACCAACTTAGGGAAATCTTCCTATTCCACAGTGATGTGGAAGAGGACATGATCGTAGGATCATTGGTGATCAATTATGTCCCAGGTGCACATTCACAATTTTGTACTGCTCAAGTTTTTCCTGTACAACATCGTACTGCTCAAGAGTTTCAAATGGGGGATACAAGTTGTCAAGCATCTAGTTAGACCAAGGTACTTGATGTGTGTTGAAGAAATTTAAGAGGTCTCTTTGTACATCCATGTGTGGACTTGGTTGGTGATGCAATTTGTATTGCTTATGTGTTGCATAACAAGCGAGTTGGTCAAGCTATCACCTTGTTGCATGCTAGACTGGAGTGCAACAACATGGAGACCTTTGCACAATTTGTTGAATTCAATGAGAACCTCTTTTCACCTACACAAATCAAGTTTCTGAAAGAGTTCGTTGAGGGCATCAGGGTCCTCATCTTTACTCTTTGTTCCTGAGACCCCTTGATTTTCTAAATCCCTCTTTTTGTGATGATGTTATATAGACATTTTATGATAAATATATAAATATATCTATCTTTTTGGCTTTCGAATTGCTTTGTATAATTGGAATATCCTAGAAATCTTTTGTTTGCTTTTATGTTCATTACTTCATATGATAAGATTTTCATTTTACACTCATGGTGAATGACTTTAGCCTTTATGGATGTATTTCTCATGAAATCTTCATTTTTGCAAGTATCTTATCTTTCTACAAAGTATCACTATTAACGAAGTGATATTCATACTTGAAAGCAATGGTTATCAATTTTTGGGTAGGTTTTTGAAATACTTCAAAGTCCACCTTAGTTATGAAAACCTACTCATACATTTCCTTACTAAAATAATTTTGAAACACTTTAATTTTCTTGTTAACCCCTTCTTTTACAAATAGCACTTAGAAGAGTAGCCACCGCTTAACTTGAAAACAACAGTGGGGATGAAGATGTTTTGGGAACCCTGTCGAGAACTGACAAAGGTTTCCAAACTTCATAAGAATCTTCCAAGTCTCTTTATTTGATTTAGAGGATAAACAAGATGCAAGGACAATGATTTTAAATTCCTATTAACTCTACTGAAGGTTTTCAAACCCTATCTTGCAAGATTTTGATAAAATTTCTTCTCTAGGTTCAAACCCTCAACAATATCGTAATTGGGAATTTATTGCAACAACACTCATTCTTATTCATATTAGACTTATTGCACCTTTAATACACTCCAAAGGATCTTCTCAACTCCTTACTTTTCTATGGAAAACTCATGAAACATGTTTTTCACTAAACCCTCAAAGACCTAGGGTTTTGGTAATCTTTTAGGACAATAGTCACACACAAACCTAAATATCTCTCATGCACAATATATTAATGAGTTTTCCTTTTGTGGATACCTGGTCAGCAACCTAAGGAAGGGTTTCACCAAGTTTCATTAGTTTCCAACCGTGCAAACAAAAGATATGAATTTATTTCACTCTCTGGAAACCCTAGTTCAGTAACAAGGCAGTCAATAGTATTTTTGTAATATCTTGCTCAAAACTTCATGAAATTTAATGAAACTTATTGCACTTGAACCTATAAAAAAATGATTATCCAACCATCCACTCCCATATTTGCAAATTTTTCATATAGGGTCGTACAAGGTTGTTTTCAAACTGTAATTATAGAAAATTAACCAAAAATGGTGAAGAAATAGGGTATTTCAACCAAAGTCTCCTTTCTAGCTTCTGGGAGTGTGTATTACCATTCATTAAAGGTGAATTAACATTACCAAACATTTTCCATTGAAATTATAAGCTTTTCCTTCAAAAACCTAAATGTAACGTAATGCTTTATGCCTTAAACTTGTAAAATATGCACTTTTTAACCTAGAAATGATAACAAAAAATGAAAAGAGACCTTATAAGGTCAATAATGGTCTTATAAGACCTTATTAGACTCAACCAACTAGAAAAAAGAGTTGAGGAACAAAACCCAACCCCACAAGCCAAAAAACACCTAGAAAATTCAAATTTGCACTTTGGCAGGAAAAGCAAAATCTAAATTTCTAGGCCTATTTACACAACTTAAACCATTTGAAATGATCCAAATGGACTCCCTAAGACCTAAACTAACACAAATAATAATATTGACATCAAAATGAGCATAAACACATCACCAAAGTGATGTTCCTACATCATACTCCCAAGGGAAAAAAAGAATGAAACTCAGGTTTCACTTGAGAGAAGGCCTGCAACTATCCTCCCATGCTTGATGATGTCTAGTTCTTTCATCCATGTGGCATCCTCATATCGACGGTGCTTCCACTTGACCAAATTCTAAAAGTATTGTTTTCCCAAGCTTGTCTTCTTGCTCTCTTTGGTGTCAAGAATGCACCCTAACTCTGTTGGTTTGGTGTATGGTAGGTCCTTTATCCAATCAACGTATGATATATTTTGTACATTTTCTCCATCATCAACAATAGCAACCCCTTTTTAAGGGTACAAGTCAACAACATTGAAGATTGGTGATATGCCTACTCCACTAGGTAATTATATCTCATAGGCATTGTTGGAAAACTTCTTAACAACCCTACAAGGACCTATCTTCTTCATCTTCAACTTGGTATACTCACCTTTGGGAAACCTTTTCTTTCAAACATGTGCTAAGACAAAATCTCCAACCTTGAAACTAACCTCCATTCTTTTCAAATATGCCTTTTTCTTGTACTTTTCCACACTTTCTTGGAGGTGTTGTTTCACTTGTTGATGTATCTCTTGCTTAGCAATTGCAAATTGCTCACCCTCTACACTTTGATTTTCCAAACCACTGAGATCCCTTAGCTCAAACACTCCTCTTGGCTGCATGCCATAAACCACTTGAAATGGACTCTTTCCAATGCTTCTATTCACTGATTCATTATAAGAAAACTCTACTTGGGTTAACACAAGATCCCATTGTTTAGGATGATCCTTTGAAAGGAATCTTAGTAGGTTACCTAAGCTCCTATTGACCACCTCAGTTTGGCCATCAATTTGAGGGTGGTAGGCTAAGCTAAAACTGAGATTTGTACCAAGCTTTCTTCACAATGTTCTCCAAAAGTGTCCTATAAACTTACTATCTCTATCAAATACTATGCTCAATGGAAATCCATGAATTCTAACAACCTCCTTGAAGAAAAAACTTGCAACATATGAAGCATCATTTGTAATTTTTCTAGGGATGAAGTGGGCCATCTTGGAAAACATGTCAACAACTACATAAACTTAATCAAAATTCCTTTGAGTCTTTGGAAACCCCATAACAAAGTCCATACTGATAGATTCCCAAGGCCTATTGGGAATGGATAAATATTGGTACAATCCTATGTTAGTGTTTCTCCCTTTTTTCTTTTTGACATATAGTACACCTCTCCACAAATCTTCTTACATTTGTTTGCATCCTTGGCCAAAATTAATTCCTTCTTAGTTGTTCTAGTGTCTTGTCAAGGACAAAATGACCTTCCATACTCCCACAATGCTTCTCCTTAATGATATTTTTCCTCATAGCACACTTTGGCACACAAATTTGTGCTCCCTTAAATAACAAACCATCTTGTATAAGATAATCTAGCCACTTCTCTTTGTTAATGCTAATAGGTTTCTAGCAAAATTCATAAACTTCCTTGAAATCCTCATCATCCTCATACATCTCCTTGAGTGCTTCAATCCCAACACTTTTTAACTAAATTTTTTGCACCATTTCTGCCCTTCTACTTAAAGTATTAGAAACCTTGTTACTATGGGCCCCTTGTGTTTGATTGTGAAAGTGAAATTTTGAAAGTACCCAACCCACTTAATGTGCCTTTGACTGAGTTTTTCTTGGTTATATATGAATTGAAGTGCATGTTGTCTGTATATACCATAAACTCTTTAGGTAGAAGGTAATGTCTCCATTTCTTAAGTGATTGAAACATTACATACATCTCCAAGTCATATGAAGAGTACTTCTTCTTTGCATCATTCAGATTTTCACTAAAATATGCTTCTGGTTTATTGTCTTTGCTTAAAACTGCCCCAATTGCATGTCCACTAGCATCACATTCTATTTGGAAGGCCTTGTTAAAGTCAAGTAAAACCAATACAGGATGCTCAGTCACTCTTTTTTTAAGATATTTGAAACTCTTATCAGCTTGTTCAATCCACACAAACTTCCCTTTCTTATCTCCCTTAATAGTTTCTATGATAGGTGGACATATATGACTAAAATTTCTGATAGATTTTCTGTAAAAACTTACAAGGCCATGGAATCTTCTTACCTCTATAATTGTTTTAGGTGTAGGCTACTCCAATATTTCCTTCACTTTGCTTGGATCCATCTTCAACATCCCCTTTGAAACCACAAAACCAAGATACAACAGTTATGTCTTCATGAACTCACACTTTTATGATTGATCATCAATTTTTCTTCTTATAGCCTTCTCAACACCAAATTCAAATGATGCAAGTACTCTTCTTTGTTAGCATTGAAAACCAATATATCATCAAGGTAAACTACAACAAACTTACCAATGTATGGCTTGAGGACCTCATTCATAAGCCTCATGAAGGTGTTAGGTGCATTAGAAAGGACAAATGGCATAATAAGCCACTCATATAGGCCCTCATTAGTTTTGAACACCATTTTCCACTCATCTCCTTTTCTAATCCTTATTTTGTGGTATCAAATTTTGGGGTCTATCTTTGTGAAGTAACTTTCCCCACACAAACAATCCATTAAGTCCTCTATTCTTGGTAGTGGGAACCTATATCTAATTTTTATCTTTTTTATTTCCCTTCAATTAGTACACATCCTCCACTCACCTCCTTTCTTAGGTTCTAAAACAGTTGGAATTTCACAAGAACTAAGGCTCTCCTTGATCAACCCTTTGTTAAACAATTCTCATACTTGTTTTCTAATTTCTTCATTTTGTTGCAGTGTCATCTTATAGGTTGCTTGTTTGGTAGACTAGCCCTTGGTATATAGTCTATATGGTGACTAATATATCTCATTGAAGGTAAGGAATTAGGAAGTTCATCAACAACTATATCTACATAACCCTTCAACATGTCTTGAATTTCCCAATGCAACTGATCAATTTTTGCTACTATTATGATATTCCTAGGTCTAACATCACTGCAAAACCTATCTCTTCCTCTTCCATTGTCTTTAGAAACTCTTTTTCACCCACTAACATTGCACTTGATCCCACCTTTTGGTCTTTATCTTCCTCCTTGAAAGGTACTAAGGTGTAGGTAACTCCATCCTTCTCCAGAACATAAACATTCTTCCTACTATCATGCATTGTTTTTCTGTCATATTTCCAAGGCCTACTAAATAACACATGGCATACATCCATAGGGATGATATCACATAACACCTTGTCTTTATACCTTCCTATTTTATACTCTACCCAACATTGTTCATTGACTAATACTTGTTGCCCCTTATTCAACCATGAGACTTTATAGGGTGTAGTGTGAGGTAATCTTTTCAAGTTTAGTTTCTCTACCATCTCAACAAAAACTAGATTACCAATATTGCCTGAATCTATGACAACTTGACAACACTTACCTTGACACTTGAAAATAGTTTGGAATAATGACTTCCTTTGAGGTGGTTCCTTCTCCATTGGAACCTTGATCAATTTCCTTCTCATCAGCAAGGATTCTCCTTTCTCTAGCTCTTTTGGTTGTGGTGAGGAGTTAACACTTTCATCATCTCCTCCTTGAGCAACTTTAGTTCTTCTTTTATTCCTAAAGGTGGTAGTTTTTTTCTCTTTTGGAAACTCCCAAGCTTGACGACTTGCAAACTTGTTGCACTTGTAGCATTTCACTATGAAGCCATTGAATCATCCTCTTTGTCCAAATCTGCCCTTAAAGTTAGGCCTTCTTCCTTTAAAATATCCTCTTGAACTTGGTGCTTGTTCTTGTGAGGTGCTTAACTCACCTTGATTCCTTTATGACTATCCTCTACCAACATGTAGACCTCTACCTATGTAAGTCCTTCCTCTACCTCTATTGTGCTTTTACTTCTTCCTATTCAACTTCTGCTTAACCTTTAATGCTAGTTGATAACACTCTTCAAGTGTTTTGGGGCTTGTGAGGCTCAACTCATCTTGTAAGCTATTCTTCAACCCATTAATGTATCTTGCAACCTTGTTAGTATCATCCTCCATGTGTCCTGATCTAATACTCAACTTATAAAATTCTTTAGTGTACTCTCACTCCCATATCCTTTTGTTTCAAATTTTCCAACTTCGTATTCAATTGAGTCATGTAGTCACTAGGAAAATTTTTTCCCTTCAACTTGGCAGTCATCCTATCCCAAGAAGTAATCTTGGATTTTCCTTTCTTTCTGAACATAATCCCACCATAGTGATGTGTGACTTTTCAGCTTGGTCTTGGCCAATTTCACTTGTTGCTCTTCAGGCACATCCTCAAACTCAAAATACTTGTCCAACTCATGTATCCAATCAAGGAGTTCTTCACCATTCAAACTACTTGTATGTAGTGGAAGTTCCATCGTCACCTTGGTTCCTTCACCCTTAACTGCTTTCAACAATCTTTCCATCCTCACATCATCAGTATCCATCTCTTCTTTAGGTTCTTCTTGAGGTGCTTCATTCACCACTTCTTCTTCTTGGTCACTCATATCCCTTGTAACCACTCCTCTTCTTTGGTTAGCTTCTATTGCAGTGAGTCTTGAATCCAAAATGACTCTCATTTCCCTCATTTCTCTAGCAAGGGCTTCTCCCAGTTGTGTTGCTATTCTTTTTGCCACCCTTTCAACAACATTGAGTTTTGGAGGCACCTTTCTTCTTTTGGATTATCAACCCTTATATTGGTTTTATTGGCTTAACTTGGCTTTGATACCAATAATTGTGTAGAGGATAAACAAGATGCAAGGACAATGATTTCATATTCCTATTGATTCTACTGAAGGTGTTCAAACCCTATCTTGCAAGATTTTGACAAACTTTCCTCTCTAGGTTCAAACCCTCAATAATGTCCTTGAGAAAACACTCATTCTTATGCCTATTATTCTTCTTACACCTTTAATACAATCTAGAGGGTCTACTCAACTCCTTACTTTTCTATGGAAAACTCAAGAAACATGTTTTTCACTAAACCCTCAAAGACCTAGGTTTTTGGCAATCTTTTAGGACAATAATCACACATAGACCTACATATCTCACACACATAATAGATTAATGATTTTCCCTATTTTGGATACTTGTACACCAAAATAAGGGAGGTTTTCACCAAGTTTCATCAATTTCCAACTATGCAAACAAAAGATATGAATTTATTTCACTCGTTGGAAACCCTAGTTCTATAACAAGGTAGTCAATAGTATTTTTGTCATATCTTGCTCAAAAATTCATGAAATTTAATGAAACTTATTGTATTTGAACTTGTAAACAATGCAATATCCAACCATCCACTCCCAAACCTGCAAATGTTTCATATAAGGTCATACAAGGTTGTTTTCAAATTGTAATTATAGAAAATTAACAAAAAATGGTGAAGAAACAGGGTATTTCAACCAAAAACTCCTTTACATATTCTTGGAGCATGTATTACAATTCATTCAAGATGAATTAATATTACCAAATAGTTTCCATTGAAATTACATGCTTTTCCTTGAAAAACCTAAATGTAACCTAATGTTTTATGCCTTAAACTTGCAAAATATGCACTTTTTAACCTAGACATGATAACAAAACATGAAAAGAGACCTTACAAGGTTATTCATGGTCTTAGAAAACCTTATTAGACTCAACCAACCAAAAAAAAGGGCTGAGGAACAAACCCCAACCCTACACAAGCCAAAAATCACCTAGAAAATTCAAATTTGCATTTTTGTGGGAAAACAAAATATGAATTTCTAGGCCTATTTACACAACTTAAACCATTTGACATAATCCAAATGGACTTCCTAAGGCCTACCTAACACAAATAAGACTCATATTACACAAAAATGAGCATAAAAACATCACCAGAGCGATGCTCTTGCATTATTATTATTTTGATATTTGCACATTTGGTTCATTTTTTGGTCATATAGTCACTTTGGCAACCACTGACCGGCTTACAATTGCCACAAATATTGACACAAAGGATGAAAGTTTAAGCTTGTTGAGTGGGAATGAGGTTATGAAATATCGTCGATATCCGACATTGCAAACTTGATTAAAGACTGACAAAGGAAAACTTTTGATTTAGCTAAGTACTTGGTGAGGTTTTTCTTTGTTTTAAAAGGGGTGACTGAAAGTAATGGAAACACCTTAACAACACATTTATGTGTTGGGTCCCATGGCTTTCTATATTGGAAGCACAATTTATTTCTCCTAAGATCATTGAGATGACCACTATCCAATCTTGATGTCATGTTCTTAGACTGATTGGAATCCTTCTGAAAATGTTTTTTTGTCCTTATCCTTTCTATGTAAGGACCCCTTGGACTAAAATTTTCCTTTGAAGTGGATGAATTCATATCTCTTGACTTTTTAATTGCATCATGTAAAGTAGGTGGACTAAGTTCTTTAATCCAACCTCTCAATAGATCTACTAACCCATCCATAGTAAAAAAATCAACCTCTTTGAAATTTTGGTTTCCAACACTGATAACCTTTGGAAACCTATAATGTATGTTTCAAACAAACCCTATTGCTTTAGTTGTGCTAACTCCTTAAAATGTAACTCTAGATCCTTTTTATCAAATCTATCACTTATTCTCTCAGTAAACTCTACATGACTCAACTTGATCATGTCCCAAGGTGAGCATTCTATGATGACACCACTCATGAGCACTACCATCCAAATGTATAGCAACATACTTCATAGCTTCATCTTCTGGCATAGGGTTAAGCTGAAAATATGTATCAAGTTTTTATACCCAAGCCCTAGTTGTAGTCTTTCCCAAATCATCACAATAAGGAATGGATAACTTACCAAATCTCCTATGCAAGTCATGGCTATAAACTCTACCACCCTTGTGAGGTCTATGTCTCATCCTAACATCCATGTAATCAAAGAAATACATTTTAGCTTTAAACTCTAGACCTGATTTCCTCTAATCTTGTAAAATTCAATCCTGTAATTCTATTTGTGTTAGCTCAATCTCAATATGAGGGTTATTCCTTAGAGGAAATTTAAACATTAGGGATCTATTATTAGTTATCCTAATCACTATGTACACTGATTAACATCCCTATTATTAACTGATCCATCCTCATTGCCATCATTCCTTTTTTTTCATTGTTCCCACCATTGTTAGTATGATTGTTATTGTTATTACCTCTCATATTCTAAGTCATAAGTGCAACAATTTGAGGTAAATTTTGTTGTAACTCTCACTTCCCTCTAACAAGATCATTTATAATTTTCCTAGTACTTGGTTCCCCATGCTCTTTATCACCCATATCTACCTCAACCTATTCAACACTTGTGAATGGGTCAATATACCCTATACCACTGCCTATGGGTAAGTCCTAATGCAAATGAAATATTCCTGATAGTTTCTCCCTCTGGGACTTGAGGGGGTTGCCACTAAGTCTTTTTATTCTCTATTGAAATACTTCTACTCTCTATTACTCATAGGAAGTTGTAGTTGAAACTAATTGAATAAACACATGCTGGTAATAAAAACTAGATCTAATACCATTTAAATGGTCTACCCATTAAAATCCTTGCACTGAGTGTTAATCGCGACCCAAGCTATACTCTTCATTCATCATCAAACTAACTAGAAAAAAATTGACTACAATGAACAAAAACCCATACAAAATATTCAAGGCAATGCCATTTAATTCAACTTCATCAAATCCTCCAAGTATATTCAATAACTTCTGGTGAGATACAACTATCACTATTGGCTATTCTGAAGATATGTTGCTCTTCTCTAAATAGCCCTCCCCATAATACCATTCACACAGTCCTAAAGATTAATCAAAATTGTACAGAACTTGAACGCCAACATGTAACCACATAGTTTTTAAAACATTTGAATTGACTTCCACAAATATGTACAGTTCCACAATTATTAAAGGTGTTTCTTAAAGATAATTTCTATAATGTTCAATTTTGTTAGAGGATATGATGTATGGCTCAAAAAAACTGTAACTACTTCATCTTAATGGTACAACCCAATAGCTCTGTAAATTAATCTTATCTCTAGGGATAGACAAACACCATAAAAACCAAGCACATGTTAAACTACACAGTCTTTTAAACAAACTGTAAACCTGAATACTATTACCAACAATGAATCTCCAACACAACCTCTAAATGCAGTCACTTAGGAAATTTCTTTCAGCCTCAAAGGCGATATTATTTATGGAGGATTTCATCCCCATAAATTTTTGTTAACAACATTAATAACAATTCTTCTCCCAAAAATTTCATGTATAAACAAAAATGAACTTCAAAATTTCTTTTCTTTTCCCCTAGCCATAACTCCTACTTGAGTCTTGAAATTTACCTTTTTTATTTTAAAAATTTTAATTTTAATTTGATGTCACTTTAAACGCCCAACATGAAAATATTATTTTTTCTCTTTTTTTATCAACCCCTTATAACTCCCTTTTTAATAATAATTTAAATTTGATGTCACTTTAAACACCCAACATGAAAATATTATTTTTTCTCTTTTTTTATCAACCCCTTATAACTCCCTTTTTAATAATATTTTAATTTACACTAAATTAAATATTAAATTTAACTTAAAACATTAGCGTTAAATTAAAATATTATATCATCAATTATAATTCGAGAGGGGAATTACACATTTTTAAGGTATGTTTTACATTTTATGAGAGATTATCTTTTGTAGATAATGTTCACACAAACCTCATAGTTCAACTATCCTACCCTCTAAGTGAAAACACATGAAAATCTCCTAGAAGTTCATCTCAATTTTCCCCAATGTAGTAAGCAATTGGAATCTTAAAATAATGTTTTCTACACCCATGGAAATATAAAACATAAGGAAATATAGTCAATATACTCCCATGGAAATATTAATGCTATAACATTTCCCTTAACAAAAAATAGTATCCCATCTAGAATCATTTAGATCTAGATAGATAAAATCCTTTAGATAAGCTTCAAAATTCTTGATAGTGAAATTTTGGGTGTTGCCTAAGTCTATCAACATAGTTACTTTTTTTTTAGGAAATCCACCACCTTGAAAGTTTTTGGGATGGTAGTTCTAAAAATCACATGACAAGAGATGGTTGGGTCTTTATTCCTTGATTGGATCATCGAAAACCTTTAAAGATTCATCCTCTTCTTCACCCTTAAATGTAAAACATCTTATTACCTTTATGTCCTCAACTATATTTTATATCACAATTAAAACATAACCCTTTTCTCTTTTCTCTTTAATTTATTTTTTAGGAAGTCTAGTAGAATGAGTAATTGACCATGTAAGAGCACTTCCATCTCTTACTATTATGAACCCTTTCCTTTAATTGGATAAAAAAATTCCTCTACTTTTCTTTCCATAATAATTGATTTAGACATAAAAATGGATTGAACGTGCATATGTCATATTTGATATGGTTATTTTCACCCCTAGATATAATACATTTAAAATTTTGCTTATAATACGCTTCACTTTTAAGACTAGGTTTGAAATGGTTGAGTATAGTCCATGATTGTATTTATTTTCTTTAATTTGGCAATATTTATAAAGTATCTACCCATAAATTTATTACCATAATGTGATGAGTTCCTCTTACAAAATAGATGATGTGACAATACATCCCTTATTATTCTTCTCCTTGTAGATATAATGATATCAAATGAATTTGTCTAGTTCAAAGTACAAGGAGTACATTTTAACCTTCAATGGACATGGAATATGATGAAGTTAAAATAAATTCCCCATGTTTGGTATAGTCAATTGGTTGGATCCTTGCCATCAAACTTATGCATATCCAATTTTGGAGTTATTCAAGTCATGGTCCATATTTATATCTAATTCAAACCCAAAAGCATCATGTCCTTTAGATACATTTTCTTCCCAATTCTTGTGATATGAATCCACCTGCTTAGAGTCCATCAAAATCATAATATAATACGCTTTCTTATACATTGGAAACTTATTTCATAGCAAACCCTTTCATCTCTTCCTTCAATTAAACTATATCATTCTTAACCGTGCTAGTTTCTTCATTTATGGAATCCATGTCCTTAATTATTAGACCATCTTTTTTAGATTCTTCCTAGGATTGATTAGAATGCTTATTTTTCCTCTTGTTGACACACCCAACATGGTGTATCCAACATTATTTTAAAATATCATTCATAAATCAAATATAAATAACATATTTTTTATTGTTACTTACCTATGCATAGATATCACTTTACTAAAAAAGTGTAAGAAATTTGTTGATTGGAGTAAATTTGGTGAATATCCTAATTTCACAATAACTACTTCAAAATAATTTCAAATTATCTCAAATATATATTTTAGTAGGTTTAATATATCCTTGATCAACCCTTTCAAATTTTAGAAACAAATACACCAAATTATAAGATATATGCATTTCACAACTTTAACTCATAAAAAAATACCTTGTTTCTTTTCTTCTTGATGCCAAGGTCTTTCTCTAATGCCACATGAAATTAAATAACTTGCACAAGAGAAGATTATAATAGGAAGTGTGCTACAAATAATTGATAATATTAAGCTTCATTGAGGGGGTAAACCCCCACAAGTCTTCAAAAAATAATAATTCATAAAATGGTGATCAATTAATACTCAGCAACTCTTATATATGCATCATTAGTTAATATTACTACCATAATCCCAATGAGGCCAACTTAGAGTAATATAATTAGACTTATAGACTCTTCAATGACTCAATTAAGAAATATGCTAGCCACAAGTTGACCATACATATCCTAGTATAATTAGTTGACCAAGGTTGTAGCATAATATCAATGATATAAAGTTTTTCTTTGCACGATTAGACATGCTCATCTTGCAGAAGTATATTATCTCTAAATTTTAATCATCCGCTCTTGGATAATCATATCCCTTACATAATGTAATTTTATTGGATCCTAACTATATGCAAATAAATGTGAAACACAAATAGATGATTCAAACTATTAAAACTAATCCCTATTCTACATTTAAATGAAAACCTCTATATTATGCTAAGGAGCATACACAGAAAAGGATGAAATAAAATAGGAAATGTATCACCCACAAGCCCCTTTTTGTGTCAATGATGGTTGTACTCAAAGTGGATTGGTGTGTGAAAGATTGAATGTTAGGTGCTCAAAATAGTAGCATAAAATTGCATTTTAAGAGTTCATAAAATAGGCTCATGTGATCATATATTTATAGATTTGGAGAACAAAGAATCAATAGAAGATATTCATTTGGGAGATTAATGGCTAGGGATTATTGAGAGGATTGGATGCATGAGAAGCCTCCAAGTGTCATCCTGTGATTGATGCACATGAGGAGGTCCATGATTCAAGTGATTTGGATGGTGGAGATTTTCTTGGAGAAAATAGAGGGTGGAGGTTCAAAAAGTCTTTTTTTAGATCCTTGTTTTTTACATTGATTTACATATAATATTGAGCCATGTACAAGGTTGACTTGGCTAATGATACTTAGGGTTGCTCTAGTGACTAATTAGTTAACTAATTGATTTTTGGTCAACTAATAATTTGAGGGAGAATTTGGGAATTAAATAAATATTTTTTATTTATTCAATTGTTGGAAGATTGGGATATGAGTGATGAACTTAATTAAATGAATGATATATTTATTGAATTAAGGATAGAACATAAAGGAAAGTGCTAAAATGATTGATTAATTAATAAATGATTAGAATTTATTGAATAAATTCTAAGAAGATAATTGGATGGGTTAATTAAATAATTGGTTAAATATTTATTTAACGATGGAAGGGGTTATATGTGGGATGGACCAAGTGATATTGGGATATGGTCAAATTTAGTTGTCTATACTAACATCTTGTTTATGATCTAAAATATATTAAAAATGTTTGTAGAAATTAATAAAAAAAATAAATGGGAGTTAAATAGGATTGAATGTCATGCAAACATAAATTAAAATTTTGAAAAAAGTAAAAATTCAATTAAAAAACTAGATTTTTATCATGAAAAACTATAGGGAGGGGAAAATCTAGTTGCTAATGGCAATAAATAACCTACCAAATCTTATTATATCAATTATAAGTACAAGGAGTGGACGGTAAAAATATTAATCATATGCTCATTATCAATTTGTTGATCCTTATTACAATTAATTTATCAATTTTCACTACAACATGCTATCAAGTCTCTAACGATGCTAATTATCTTCATGTCTTCTTATAGGTACTAAAAGTTCCTAATTGTGCACTAAAATGTTTGCATGCCTCAAATTTAAAGAGATAAGGCCATTCTATTCATTTTTTATTCTTATTTCTCTTTGAGATAAAAATACCTTTTTTAGAAAATAAATGATTAGAAAACCACACTTACAAGGGAATTGATGGTTTCAACATAATCCCTTAAAAGAACAAGATGGATTTTTCCTAAACTCATAACACCTGGAACACACTTGAGGAAATATTAGTGCTCATATGTTCCTTTTCATAACAACATCCACCATAGTGCACAAACTCTTCACAGCCTTTTCCAGGGCCTAGAATCCACTATCCTTTTCATCCAATTGCATCATTTTTTCCATCAATTCCAACCTCTCCTCCACCCTTCTCATTCTTTCAGTGTCAAGACCTGTGACATTCTCTTCACTAGGGTTTTTGATTTCCATCACCTCCAGGTCCTTGGTTGTATTTTCGTGTTCCACAACCCTATCATTAACTTCTTTAGCCTCCTGACTCACTTCTTGTTGCAACTCACCTTCCAATTCCTCATTGATGGAATCCTCCTCCTCAAAAAACTCATCACCAAAGCTATTTAGGATTTCCTCCAAAGAGGACTCAAAATCTTCCTTAATTGCCTTCTTCCTCTAACTATCTTGAGATCCAGAGACACATTTTTCTCTTGAGATTCTTGAATTTTTACTGCTACCTGACCCCTTTGACGCTACCAAACAAACCCTGGTAGACCCTTCATCCCACTAGAGTAGAAAGTTCAAGGTTGTCATTGTCATTCGAGATAGTGATAGTGTTTGGGTCATCTCCTAATTCCCAGATAAGCATTTTCCTTTTTTTATTCACCTCAAGGCCAATAGAACAACACTTTGTTTTTTAGGAGTGGCTTTAAGAAGATCTGACCATGAAGGGTCCTCAGGGTTAGGAGAAGTCTTAGCAGGTTTTTTAGATGGGGTATGAGGGTGGCTCTCAATGAGTTCAATTTTCACAGAGCTCTTAAGGTTTTCAATCAGCTTGAGGGAAAGATTACTCTATGGGGATGTGGCCAGCACATATTTACAGGTAGCACAAATTAGACCCTGGTGTAAAGGTGGATTTGCACCATTGGTTAAGCTCTGACTCAGAGAAGAGAAGAGAAAGAAAGGCAAGTTAATCTTCTCAAGGTGTCGGATATGGTTAAGAATTGGGAAGTGGTAGCCATGAACCAACTGGAAGCGACCTTCAAGCGTGAAATATTTCATCACAAAATAACACACATTGTGGTATGGGGGAGGAAGTAAAACCCTAGAATAACCATTCTGGAATCTCTCAGTCTTCTCTTTATCCTCAAAAAATTTCTCAATATAATCTTAGTATTTACTGTTACTTACCTTTGCCACCCTTTTTCCTTCATAAGCCAGTCTCGTCACCTTAGCTATAAGCTTTGCGTCCACTTTGAATTGGAGATCACCCATCTACACCTCGTCTTCCTTCTAGGCATTGGAAAACTTATAACTCATATGTTCATTATACCCATCCATGGCAGCGAAGTACGGGGTAAACCTAGCTCTTTCGAAAAGCCCCCATAACTCTGAGTTTTTTCGCAGAGAATCATACTTACATGACTCTATTCTCTTCCTTGGACCTCCCATGGTGTTCTCTTTGCAGTGATAATTTTTCTAAAGGAGAAGAAACTCATTTCCTTGCCTATCATCATTCTCGACAATGGCAACCGACAACTCAAAAAACTTAGTTTTAATGGAAACCTTGTGATTTTTCATTTGAGGAAATAACAACTCAAAACATTTGGTAGGTTGTTTGAAAATGAAGCAAAGTCGGTTATCACCTTTTTGAGCCCCATCATAATTAAGTCTGACAGCACTGCCACCCTTCTTAGTCATGATTATACTTAATTTATTATTAGTGTTTCCATTTTCCTTAGCATATGTCAATAAGTCATTTCCAAGATCGTAATCTATATTTTTTTGCAGTGCATATTTCTTTCATTATTTCCTCATTTAAACCTTCCATTTCAAAGTACGATACAATCCAGATACATTGTCCTTTCCATTTCGATCCTCTCATGTCTTTGGGATTTGGTGTACCTTTTCCCTCGTGCCACCCAATCCATCTTGTCAACTTGCTAAGATGCCACCAAGGATTCCTCATGGCAGCAGGACTCCTAAATCTACCAATTGTTTTAATTATTACTACTCTATCCATAATTAATTTGAACTCCCAATCCATCAATCACTCCCAAACTATCCTTAGCAAAAATTTATTTTAATTGATTAGATAGATTAGAGAAATTCCAATATTTTAAAACTTCCTATCTTAGGCCAAAGTTAGCCATTGCATCCGCGGCCATATTACCCTCCCTAAAAGTATGGTGGATTTTGCAATGTTGGAAAGACTGTAATATGCTTTTACAATCATCCAGAAGATCTTAAATTTCTAAGGGTGCTTCGGTTATTTTGTTAAGATAGTTATTAATAAAGTCTAGATTAATGTTAATATATACATATGAACCTAATTATATATAGGTACGAGTGTTGGAATTCTTTTATAAAAAAATATAAAACAAAATGCCACCTATAATATTCCTAAAATAATGTTATTGTTGGAAGTTTGGAAGCTTGAGTTGTTTGTGAGTTGCTTGAGTGTTGTCATTGATGTCGACCCCTTGTATGAAGAGATTATTGGAATACTATTGGTGTTGATGATGTCAACCCTTAGCACTAGAGTGGTTGGAAGTTTGGAGTTGTTGGTATTCATGTCAACACAATGTTGGTGTTGCCATTGATGTCCTACTCAATATAGTTGCAAAAGATGTTAGTTTGACTTATGGTTGAGGAGATTGTTACAGTTGGAAAGTGTTTCAAATGTTGAAGATGTGTTGCAAAGATGTTAGTAATGTTGCTGATGAAGTTATTTCACTTGGTTTCCAAGTGCTTTTGAGAAAATTTGAATAAAGGAGAGTTTGATGTGACAGAGTGGTGTTTAGTGTTTTGCTCTACATTTCTTCATGCTTAAAGATATTCTCATGCAATTCAAACATGATGATTAGAGGTGTCATATCCAAAGTTTTAGGTTTTGGATCATACTGTAGTGGAAGATGTGTTTGACAATATGTTTGTTTGATGAAATAGGGTGTTTGGGAGAAATGAGATTGCTTTGCATTTCTCTGTAGTGAAGTTTCTAGTGTTGTAGATCTGGGAATGTTCTTATAATGCTTGTATCTACCTTCCCTTGAAGTTTCAGGTGTTGAGTTGTTTTGCAAGGTTGTTTAGTGTGTTGGATGTCTGTGCTAGTATGTTTGGATGCACAAAATGAATGTGTTCTTGAGTTTTAGGTGGTTGCAATGGTTTTGTAGTATATTTTGATGGCATTGGAGTATTATGAGATGTTGTATGAATAGTGTGGAGTGTTGCTATGTGGTTTGCGATATGTTTCTTGACCTTGAGAAGTGTGTTTGGAGTCACTTTTTAGTGTTAGTGCAGGTTTGGCCAACCTAGCATGCTAGCACTAATTGTAGAAGATAATTGTTGATTAAGGAAGTGTTGAGAAGTTTTTTTGTGTAGATTTGAGTCCCAATTAAGTATTGGTGTGGTTTGGATTCACTTCTTTATATTGTGTAAGTGTTTTGTGTCGACCTATTTGGTGTTACATGATTGATGTGTGTATGTTTCCTTAAGGCCAACCTAATTGAGATTGTTTTAAGTTGCAGAGGGTATATATGCAAGAAGAATTGTTATATGGATTAAGTGCAAAGTATGTGTGATGTGAAATATGTGAAAGTGATCAAGTGTGTTGATATGAGTGTGAGCCTTAATGCCTATAAATTCCTAATGTAGTGAGTAGAAGGTGTCTACATTTCAGTCTGTTTGATGAGTTGTTTGTGCTTCAATGGAATTATACCTTCAACATATGACAAATGCATTGTTATCAATTTAAATTGGAAATGAGCCACCCCTTCTTCTGTATTTCTTTTGGATAGTGAGTCCTTTGGTAGTGAGTCATAGGCAGTGAGACTTTCTTTATCTTTCTAGGTAGTGAGCCCTTGGTAGTGAGCCTTATTGTATTCAATGTTGCAATCCATAAATTAGTGAGCTAATCCTCATCATGGTTTTTCCCTTCTTGGTTTTTCCATGTAAATATGGTGCTCTTATGTGTTTTATGTGTTTGCATTACTTATTTACATGTTTGCATTTTGTTAATGCATGTTAAGGGTTTAATGGTGGATAAGGGTTTAAGAACTAATTCAGATCTAAATGTTAATGAGGGTTTATAATGTTTTATAAGTATACAACTAATTCACCCCCCCTCTCAATTGTCGGTATCGGATTTTTAGTTCCCAAGAAGAAGCTTAACCACTTGAAGTAGATCTAGATGGCGCACAGGAAAGGTGTCAAAGCTCTTTTATTCAATGGAATAAATTTTATCTACTGGAAAGCTAGGATGGAGTCTTTCTTATTCTGCCTTAGATTTGGTGTTTGGAAATCTATTGAAAGAGGTTATATTATGCCTTCAAATAGACCATCAACTAATGATGAGATGAAGGCATATGAGAACAATGGCAAAGCAATGAATGTAATCTTAAGTAGTCTTATTGATTCATAACTTGTGAAGGTTATAAGCTACAAGTATGCTAGATATGTTTGGACAAAGCTAGAAGGAATCTATGAAGGAGATGACAAGGTTAATTAACAAGCAAAGATGTAGATCTACAAAGCTAAATTTGAAACCTTAAGTATTTCTAAAGATGAAGATATTACTACCTACATGCTTAGATTTGATGAAGTTGTCAATGCCATCAATGTTCTTGGTGGAAAGTTGGATGAAAGCGAATTGGTGAAAAGGTATTGAGAACTCTTCCTAAAGCTTATATTCATAAAGTTTTTTCTATTGAGGAAGCTCAAAATTTGGATAATTATTCTAGAGATCAGATGTTTGGTGCTTTAACTTCTTTTGAAATGAGAGAGTTTGGTCAAGATAATACAAACAAAGAAACTACTTTTAAAGTCTGCAAAGTGGAAAAGGATGATGGATCAAATCTAGATGATCTTGATGAGGTGGAAGCAAACTTTGTGAGGAGATTGAAAAATGGTATTGGAAAGTACATAGTTAAGCTACCTTTCAAATGTTTCAATTGTGGAAAGATAGGTCATTATGCATCTAAGTGTCCAATCAAAGTTACTAATGACAAACAAAAGAATCATAAGGGTAAATTTGTCAAGAAGAGTTATTATGTTAAAAAGGATATTGGTGTTTCTGATGACAAGGAATTAGATTATCCAGATGAAGGAAGTGATGAATGTTTTTTTCAAGGCTTTAATTTTTGGAACTAATTCTACTAATCTTGAAAGATGTGTGAAGGAAAGTGCTCCGGAAATAGGTAATAACATTGAAGGATCTATGTTGAATGCTTTTCATTCTAGAGAGGAGAAGAATTACTAGATCATTGATAGTGGATGCTAAAATCATATGACAGGTGATAAGAGTAAGTTTGTTAAGCTTGAAAAGTATGATGGTGGTCTTGTTAAGTTTAGTGATGATACATTTGCTAAGATTTGTGGAAAAGGTTCAATTAGCTTTGATGGAAAGCATAATATATATGATGTTCTTTATGTCAAGGGTCTTTGACATAATCTTCTAAGTGTAGGAAAAATGTGTAGCAAAGGATATAATCTTGTATTTCAGAATGGTGGTTGTGAAATTAGAAAAGGAAGCTCCAGTATTTTGGTTGCTACTGGAACAAGGACAAGAGGTAATGTCTATCAACTCAAAGGTAATGGTGCAAAGTGCTTTATGTCTCAAACTAATGAAAGTTGGATACAACATAGAAGAATGGGCCACACTAATTTTGATAGCCTAGCAAGGATAATTTCCACTGATGTTGTGAGAGATTTGCCAAATATTACAAAGCCTATCAATGCAAACTGCAAAGAATGTCAAGTTGGAAAGCAAACAAAGGAAAGATTCAGGACAAAAGAATATTCTACCATAGTTCCCTTGAAGTTAGTGCATACAAATATGTGTGGACCTACTAGAATTAGAAGCTCATGTGGTGATAAGTATTTCATGTTATTAATTGATTATTATTCTAGAATGGCTTGGGTTACATTTCTCAAAGAAAAATTAGAATCTCTAGATAAGTTTAAAGCATTTAAGGCTATGATTGAGAATGAAGAGAATCTGAAAAATCAAATGTTTGAGGTATTATAGAGGTGGTGAGTTTACTTCAAATGAGTTTTATAGTTTTTGTGAAGATCATGGAAAAAGGAGGCATTTGTCAAGCCCTAGAATTCCTCAATGAAATGGAGTTGTAGAAAGGAAAAACATAATAGTTCAGGAAGTAGCTAGTAAAATGATGAAGGAAGATAATCTTCCAAATATCTATTGGAGAGAAGAAATTCATACTACAATCTACATTCTTAACAAAGGTCAAGCAAGAGCAAACAATTTAAAGACTCCCTAAGAGTTATGGTATGGTAGACCCCCTACTATGAAATATTTTAGAGTTTTTGGAAGCAAATGTTATATTAGAAGAGATGAAGAAAAATTAGGAAAGTTTGATGCAAGATCTGATGAAGGAATCTTCCTTGGATACTCTACAAGAAGCAAGGCATGTTGGTGCTACAATAAAGGTTGGAGAAGATTGTTGAAAGTGAAAGTGTTAAAGTGGATGAAGAACCACATCAAAGTTCAGTACTAACAGAAGGATATGTATTTGATGAACCCCCTTGCAATGAAGAAGAAAAGGATGAAGACAAAGGAAAAGAGATGGAAATTAAAGAGGAAGAAGCTCTGGAAATAATCCTAAGACTCCTAAGTATTTAAAAAAGAATCATTTAGAAGATTAGATCATTGGAGATAAGAGAAAAGTTGTGCTAACAAGAAGAAAAGTTTTTATGATAGAGGAATAAGTAATTTTTTTTTACTTTATGAGGTGGAACCAAAAACAATGACTGAGGCATGCAAAGATGAAAATTGGGCCAAAGTAATGAAGGAAGAGTTATAACAGATAGAAAAGAATCTGACTTGGGAATTGGTCCCAAGATTGACAGACAAGAATGTGAACCAACATTGTTTCTCTACACCCTACTACCCTCATTAAGGAAATGGTCAAGAAGAAGTGTCTAAAAAGACTATCCTAAAGATCTTGAAAATATAATTAATGACATTGGCCAGGATTTCCACTTACAATTGAATCCTGCCCAATGGGACTACTGAATGAGTACTAGAACACCCACTAGTGCTACTCCATATTCCTTGGTTTATGGGACTAAAGCTATCTTACCCATTGAGGTTGAGCTCCCACCATTAAGGGTTTCACTACAACACTTGCTCAATGATGAAGAATGTATAGAACATCCAGGTTGAATGAGCTTGAATTGTTGTATGAGCTTCATCTAGAAGCATTAAATCACTTACAAGCATATTAGAATCAACTACATAGAAGCTACTATAAGGCCTTTACTGATGCTTACTCAAATTGGTGCTAGAAAGACAATTCAAAGGAGTTCCTAGCTGAACAGTTCACTAAACCCTTGTAAAGACTTCATTTAATTATCAACCAGGACTTCATAGGATTTTGATGATGCTGGAACTATATGTGTATTCGTGGAATCTATACAGCCTATATCAATGAGTATAGGTGGTTTACAAATGTACAATAAAATAGTAAAGTTTGGAAAAGTAAATAAAGTGTTAACTTGCAAAATAGGGGAGATAACTTAATCTGCTACTGATGCTATGGGTACCTTCAACTTAACACTATAACTACTAACTGCTAAACCTGAACTTTTCAATTCACTAACACTATTGACTCTTACTTCTAACTACTTGACCTCTCCATAGAATGACTCAAGGAAATATTACAGAGCACAATTCATGATGTAAGATACCATTCATGTGCATGTAATTGAGAATCTAATTGAAATAAATGTAATAATGTAAACATCTAAATTAACAAAAATTAAGGTGTGTGAATATTACCTTGAGTGGCCCTTGCTCAAGTTGTTATACCCATAGGAGAAACCAAATATGTGCTACTTGAATCAACTAATCATACTAGTAATATGGAACATCTTTATTACATATAACTAAACTCTATAATCTGATGTAAGAATCTTCACAATTTCTCATTCATGAATGCATAACAAAAAACTAACAATGAAGTATTGTCTATGAAACCAAACTATAACTATCAAAACATATATCTCTATTGGAATATGGCTTGTTTGATTGGAATATGGCTTGTTTGATTGGCATATGGCTTCTAGTGTTATCATTGATGGCAACCTAAGTCATTTTTCCAATCTGCAAATCAGGATTCATTCATACCAGAAGGCAGAGTAAAGAACAAAGTATTACAGGATGAAAGAATGAAGAACAGGGTATTTGGTTAGTTTGTTGATTTGTATGCTTCACCGGATCATTATTTTGAGTTGTGGATCCCCGGGAGAGTTTGCTAAGCATCTATATTATCTTGTTAAGTTTTTGTGATGTCGCACTAAAGATTTTGTGATGCGAGTTAGAGTAGAGCAGAGTAGAAGTGCAAAATTAATCAGAAGGACAAAAGATCAACTACTAAGCTTCATCAGAACTGAAACTAGGAATTTGCAAATGTTATCTTCTCAGTTCAACCTTTTGTTGTAATCCAAACATTTTGTAAGGCAGTGAGCCTTCCTATAAGCAATGAGTTTCTTGAGCAGTGAGCTCTAGGTAGTATGCCTAAATGCATGTGCATTCCCTATTCTCTCATACTTTTAACATAGTATAAATTGTGGATTAACCTCCACCATGGTTTTTGCCCTAACAGGGTTTCCACGTAAAAATATTGGTGTCATGGTGTTTTGATTGTCTCCTTAATGTGCTTGCATATTTACTTTTGTTTATGTGTTGTAAATGGTTTAAGATCTGATTGAAAGTTAAATATTGTTGAACATTGATTTACCTCCCCTCTCAGTGTTCCCTTAAGTCCAACAATTGGTATCAGAGCCTAGTTCATCTATAAAATTTTAACAGCTTGAGGTGGATCTTGGAATGCAATGGACTTTGGTGGTCTTCAACAATAGCTTGTAGTGGCACTTGATGATCTTGATCAGTCTAAAGTAGAAGTCATGGAATTGAAAGCAAATCTTCAGGATGCTGAAAAATTCATTCAATCCTTGAAGGATAAAATCAATGAGTCAAGAGAAAAGAGGAAGGAACTATGTGATTAGCTTAAGTAGAAAGAAAGTAAATGTTTGGAAAATGTTCATCTAAATCAGACCCTAATAGAGATAACTAAAGAATGTGAAAAGCTTGCTAGAGACAATGCTACTTTGAAGCTTGAGATGGAATCCATGGTGATGAAGATGACTAAGGAGATTGAAGAAAGGAAAAAGAATGAGGAGAATCTGGCCCAGTCCTTAAAGGAAAAATATGAAGAATGCAACAAAGTTAATAGTGGATTCATTCAACTGGAAATTGAACTACAACAATCCAGAAATAATGAAGAGCTTGAAAGACAAATAGTTATTCTAATGATGAGCTCACTACTACAAATGAATACAAGGAGAAGTTTAGGATCAATTCTGCTAAGCTTGATGAGTTGACTAAAGGATAGAAGGATGCAAATGACAAGTGAGGTCTTGGATTATAGAAGGGAGAAAGCTCTAGATTTGAACATAAGGATTCTAAACAAGGAAATCAAAACAACAAAGGCAGAAGGTATGATAAGACAACCCAATGCCAAAATTTTAATGGTCACTGCTTTGTTTGTAATAAAATTGGTCATATGGTTTCTCAGTCTAGAAGTAAAATAAATTCAAGCATTCCATCATTTCGTCAGTGTTTTAGTTGCAACAAGTTTGGTCATAAATCAATTGAATGCAGAAATATATCTGTCAGTATAAGGAATGTTAAATGCTACACCTGTGGAAGATTTGGGAATATTGCTAATCAATGCAGATCAAGAGGAAATCAATGGAATGAGTGGTCTAGACGAAGAAATCATGTGTGTTACAATTGCAACAAATTTGGTCACATTGGAAGATTCTACAGGAACAAAAACATGGATAGAAAAGGTCTGGTATACAAAGGCAAAATTTCATAGAAAAATGATAAGGGAAAATGGAAAGTGACTATGGAAGAAATAAGGGATCAGATGAAGAAAACATGGGTAAGGAAGAGTGAGTCTGATGAAGGAAATAGGCTCACACTAGAATCTTCTTTTGGTAATTCCTCCTGAGATTGATCTTAGACCATTGGCCTAGGGGGAGTTTTTCAAGAAAATCCTTTGTCCCCCTATCAGTAGTTGGCACCAGAATGCAAGAAATTGTTAGAAGTTGTGCAAATAGTTTGCAAATATATCGGTGATCACCTGTGCAGAAGTCTGAGGAGTAGAAGGTTCGCAGATGAATTCTTCTTTTGTTGTCTGAGTAAACAGATTACCCAGAACTCCTAGGGAAAAACATTTAATGTTGTAAAAAGGGTAGGTGCGAAGTTATAAAATGGTATTTGGAACCATCATTTGTTACCTTGCATTGAATAAGAATAGAAGGAGAGCCTCTGCAGTAGAATTTTGGAGTAAAGTTCAATTTGGTGGTGAATTCATCAGGTATTTAAGTTGTTTGCAAAATTCTCACTTAATTTGGTGCTCAGTAGAAACCTGTTCGGTACGAAAAATGAAGCAAATCAAAGGAATGGTGAATTTGGATGAATATAGCAGTAAGAAGATTAGGTATGTGAGAAATATGTTTTCAACCAATGAATTGAAATGGCTTGAAGGTGTGAAACACAAAATTCTGAATATTTGGAGTGAATTTCCTTATTTTGTCAATGTGGAAGTCATTAGGTTTATCTTGAATAGATTGAATGATGACATTCTAACTCTAGATAAACCCTATCTCATTTCAAAAGAGGTAATCAAGAATTTAACTGGATTATGCAATGTTGGGGATATTCTGAAAAAGAAGTCAATTTGGAACAAGGAGGTCGAAACCCTAACTGGAGTAATTGGAGATCAGAGGGCTTTGATAATTTCAGCGATCAAAGATCCGATAACAAGGTACATTGTGCATGGAGTTTCATACAAAATATTTTTTAGAAATAGGGAAGGCACAACCTCGGCAGGCGCAGTCTATATCACTCATAAAATGATAATGGAGGATGAATATTTCGATCTGTGTAGATTGCTAAAAGATGAGTTGATGGAAAATGTGCAGTTAACAAAGGAGGCAGATTTCCCCTTCAGGTTTGGTACCTTTGTCATATGTCTTGTGATGTATTTTTTGAATTGCTTGCCGCAAATCGAAAATGTTGTATGGAAAGAAAATGAGCTGGTTTGTAACCAAATTTTTGAACATTCTAATTCTTTGGAAAATTGTGAGCAAGAATATGCAAATTTCTTTAAGGAACTGCTAGGGAAGTTTGGAGCAATTAGCATTTCCATTCTGGTAAAGGCACTTGAGGTTGGATCCTCTTCTAGTGAGATGGAAAGAAAGAAGAAAAGAGCAGAAGAGATTGTTGTTTATGCCCCTTCGACACTCAAGTCTCCAAAAAATGAAGGAAAAGGAAAAGAACAAGTAATTGTGGACATACCAAATGAGGAATCTGATGAGTACACTCCAAAGGAAGATCTAGAATTAGTTGAACTAGATGTAGTAATGGCAAAAGGAAGCGAAGAAGAAGATATTTTATCCAAGGAAAAGATATTGCAACTTGTTCAGGAGAAAGATGGGATGCAGAAAAATGTTGACTTATAGTTTGAGAGACCCTCATATGAGCAAGACCCGATTGAGAGCACATTGAGTACTTATTTTGTACACAATAACATCAGTTTGGAGATTTTGCAAAATGTGTTTTATAAAGAGATGATCGAATGCATTAAGGGAGCCATGGTCTCTGAGTCCAAGGATAGGAAAGAGGGAGAAATTATTTTACATCTGAAGGAGTAGTTTAGGCTTTCTCTTACCAAACTAAAAAAGCAAATGAATGTGTTGAGGAAGCGCATAAATACAACAAATAACATCTACAACTATTGTCTTCGTTGGCTTCATGTAGTTGGGAGATACAAGGATAAGCTGGAGCAGATTGAAGCTGAGCTAAACAAAATTGGTTAGGATTACAACATGTTTTAGGATCGGATGATGCTGTCAAGAAAAGGATTTAAGAGTTGCGTCTGAGCATGCAAAAGTTCAAATCACCAAAAACAACCTTTTGGACACCTTTTGGAAAGTGAAGGATCTGGATTGAATGCAGGTTGGAGCAATTGAGGTTCGAAGAAAGGAGAGAAATTAGAAGAGGCAATCACAAATTCAGAATCTCTCATTTGATTATTACGGACTTTTGAGAACAACAACTTGATCATAATCATTGGGATTGCGTGGAAGCTGGAAGAAGTTTCTTCTGGAAATGAAAGATAAGTACAGATAATTTTTTGAACCAAGTAGCAGTTTGCATTTCTTCCAAATTTTTGAAGGTGGAAGAGTGCAGTGAAAAATATGTTTGTCATTGATGTCAAAGGGGAGAGATAGCAATGAAAATTTCCTTAGAATTCTAAGGGGGAGCTGTGTTTTGAAATTTGAAAATTTGAAATGTAAAATGGGGAGAGAGAGTGTAATCATATTGGTTCTGACACTTAGCCATTTTTCACTAAGTGTTGCCATCAATTCCAAAGGGGGAGATTGTTGGAATATGGCTTGTTTGATTGGTATATGGCTTCTAGTGTTGTCATTGATGACAACCTAAGTCATTTTTTCAGTCCATAGATCAGGATTCATTCATACGGAAGGTAGACTAAAGAACAAAGTATTACCAGATGAAAAAATGAAGAATAGGGTATCTGGTTACTTTGTCGATCTATATGCTTCACGAGATCATCATTTTGAGTTGTGGATCCCTGGGAGAGTTTGCTAAGAATCTATATTATCTTGTTAATTTTTTCTGATGTTGCACTAATCGGTGTGCAAGTTAGGAGATCCAATAGGATGATTTTTGTTTATTTGTTCTTGAAGGCCGACTAAGTGAATTTGGAATGTCATGGATGTGTAAGGAGCAATTTTTTAGATGTCTTTGTGTTTGTTAATTTTGTTTTGGGTCCTAGCATAGCACTAGCCGACCTTGATGGGTTCACATTAAATATAACTTATGATTTGAGCTGACTGTTGGAGAATATTTCATGTTTTGTTGAAGCTGACTTGAAGCAATTGAAATCTTGGTAGTGGATATATATATGAGTTTGAGTAATTCATTTTGATATATGAGTGAGTGTGTGAAGAGCAGAGCATATGTGTTGTGAATATCAGAAGGGTGATTAAGCAATTTATGCATATTTTCACTTGTGCATTAAATATTTTATGATGTGAGTTAGAGCAGAGCAAAGTAGAAGTGCATAATCAGTCAGAAGGACAAAAGATCGACTACTGAGCTTCACCGGAATTGAAACTAGGCATTTGCAAATGCTATCTTCTTAGTTCAACCTTTTGTTGTAATCCAAACATTTTGTAAGGCAGTGAGCCGTCTTGTAAGCAGTGAGCTCTAGGTAGTGTGCCTGAATGCATGTGAATTCCCTATTCTCTCATACTTTTAACAGAGTATAAATTTTGGATTAACCTCCACCATGGTTTTTCTCCTAACAAGGTTTCCACGTAAAAATATTGGTGTCATGGTGTTTTGATTGTCTCCTTAATGTGCTTGCATATTTACTTTTGTTTATGTGTTGTAAATGGTTTAAGATCTGATTGAAAGTTAAATATTGTTGAACACTAATTCACCCCCCCTCTCAGTGTTCCCTTGAGTCCAACAATCTCCAAATAGATCTACTTCTCAACCATTGATCCAACTATATAGGCTCGGGAGGAGTTTTATTTGTATAAGGATTAAAAATAAAAATTAAATGCAGATGTCCACTCTCTTTCAAAATAGAGAGAGACAAGGTCTTTGCAACTAAAACTATAACTAGAAAAGATAGAAAAAGACAAATATGATTGACACTCTGCCCTAACAATTTGACAGATATGTGCTCTGTGAGAACAGACACATTGGCTTCCTTATCAATACAAACTTCTTCTTCCTCTTGTTGTCTTATTGGATGATCTGGTGACTCACTATTGAACACTTCAACGATCACCTTCATTATTTCCTAGAACTATCATGTTCTTAGAATTTTGGACTTTCCCTTGCAATCTACCTAAAATCCATTGGTTGCGGGTTGGTCAATCTAGTTGCTACAGGTTGCAATTCTTCTAGCTGCAAGAGGTTATTTTCATCTAAAGTATACACATCATTAATCAACCATGAATTAACACAAAATCACATTGAATTTTATAAACATTCACACATTTATCCATGCAAACATCATCATATCATAATTATAGTTCCATATGGTAAATTCAGGTTCAAAGGTTCATGATTGTCTATGAGATAAATAGCTTGAAATGCTAATCTTTTAGGTAAGAGATCATGTCCTTAAAGAGAATCAAAAAAATCAATTGGATTAAGACAACAAAGGAAAATTTGAACCTAATTGGTTGGAACCTTTTGTCATCACTGCAAGCTATGGATATAGATCATATCAATTAGCAACACCTAAAGGGGATCCCTTGTAGAAACCTATCAATAGTAGTCATCTCAAGAGGTTCTATGCCTAGCCCATGAGGGGTGTCTTGTTCCAAAAATCCAAAAAAATGAAAAAATGAAAAAAAATCCAAAAAATTGATAAAATAGTAAAGAGAAAAATTGGCTTCTAGTAAAAACCACTTCGGTGGCGCTTTGGGAAAGTACCTTGGTGAAAACCTAGCAAACAAGAACCTTATGTAAATAAGCACAATCTACCATCTATCAAGTACTCTTTTTATCTTTCCATAATAAAATCTCCATCCACCCATCCATACATCCATCATTCATTCATCTGTTCATTTTCGACCTTATCATGGCTTGGTGTTCAATGAGTATCTATCACTATCTGCATCACTTGGCATTATCCTAAGGTTAGCTTGTCTTTCCTATGACAAAGTAGTCTAACACATGACTGGGGGCATCTTCCTACACCTAGCCGTTAGCATGGATTCTTGTATATCACCTAAGTCGTTCAAAACTCCAAAACATCCAGATAATGTGAAAACTCAAAAAAACATCCAGATAATGTCAAAATCTCAAAAACATCTAGATAACATTGAAATTTCAAAAAAAATCCATATATTAAAAACCCAAAAACAACCTCAAAATATTTCAAAATACCAAAACATTAGAAAACATTGAAAAACCAAAAACAATCTCAAAATATTTCAAAAGATCAAAAAACATTTGGAAATTTTCCAAAAGAAAACAATCATCTGTCCCATCTCATCATCCATCCACAATAAATTGTCACCCATAATAAACCTATTGTCATCCTCACCTTTCAAAAAACAAATAGAAGCAAGTATAATCATTGTTGAAACACAAACATTCACACAATATTATAAGTCTTGATCTTCAATATCTTTGTGTGTCTAGAGGGGTAGGTAATGGGGCATGATCTTTGCTTTTGTCTATTGTGTTTTTTGGATGTTCTTGTAATACGACCTTGGTGAATACCTTTTGTGTATTGGTCTACTTGCTTCAATGCCTTCATTCTCTCACATGATTAAACAATGTGTTTGTATGTCAGGTGTGAATGAGGATACTCCTATCTATTTGCAAAGTCAAAGTCCATGCAATAGATACATCACCCTGGTTCTTCATACCTTGGTATATCGTGTCTACTTGCTATATCAAAAGAAGGATTTCTCTACATTATGTTGCATATTCTAAAAGGAAAAAGAAAAATCATTTATCCCATCTCATCACATATCCAATAAAATCTCAAAACCCATTGAATAATCATACATTTATTGTTATCCTGATCAACATCATCATCCTATTCTATCTCATCATTTATTCTATCTCATTCTAAATCATCCATTTTTCTATCATACTAACATTTCTATCCAAGTATCATGACATACAACAAAAAAATATGCATCCCATCTTGCATCCACAATTCGTCAGTAACATCTCATATCATCCATCTTGCATAGTCATCATATATAATATGAAAATACAAAAAAGAAAATCATGAACATATCATTATCCATGTCATACATCCTGCATCCACAAATCATTAAAAATATTCACATCAAAACATAAGCATAATAAATAGATATCCATCATCACATCATGGAAACATGAAACTTTGTAACACATGCATCCATACATACATCTGCATCCATAATCAAAGCATATACAATAAAAGATCATAGCATACAACATAAAACCATAAAATGGTCACATCAAAATGATCTCCTCTCATTTATCATAAAAAAATGAATGTTATGATACATATCAAATGTGTGATATACATAAAAATTATACATGAGGCTATCCATAGTTGACGAATGTGTATACATTAAAGTCTATCTACATCAAAATATAGATACAAAATGTCTATACAAGGATCAAGCTACCTGGAATCACTTGATCCTCTCAACTGGGAGGTGGTTGAGGAAGTGGTGGCCCCATAGGTTGTCGCTAATGACCCTGTCCATTTGACTGTCCCTGTGAGGGTCTTCCCATTGATCCATTTGATCTGCTCGAATCCGCAACATTCCTCTGAGAAAACCTAGGTTGTCTCCTATGTGTGGGCATTACCATATCATATATGGTCTTGTAATATGTAGCCTCAACCTATAGTGATCTAATGGCCTTAATTTGTCATGGCAAGGGGATAGTTTGTTCTTGAGCTTGTGAGCTAGCCTCCAACTGATGTTGATGTTCCCTTTCTTGATCATTCTCTACTATAACTTGTGCTAGTTGGACCTCCAACTGTTTTTTGTGTGTACTCTTGGAGTCCCTCTTTGTGTGGGCCTAATCCTACTATGAGGCTCATTGATCTCTCTTGTGAGGGCCTGATCCCTCTCTATTGTTCATTGAACAGGTTGAGCGATGACACCATCCCACTCTTGTCTAAATACATCACACCCATGGCATGCTTGATCTCGCTCTTGTAAGGCAACCCAAAGCCTCTGATCATTTTCACTCCCATCTTCGAGACCCCATGCAATAGATGCTACCTGAGTTGGTGGTGGACCTTGTGGACCTTGTGGTCCATGTCCCGATCCATGTCTTGGTCCCTATCCCTTGTCCTCTGCTATAAGTACCTCAAACTTGACTTTTTGTCTTTGTCACCATTGTCTCTTAGACTCCTCACATTGTTTCCTTCTGCCTACGAGACCCCAATATGGATTTTTGAACCTCAAAGGTCTATGTGTGGAAAACCATTCATCATAAGCAGGGGTAGTGCTAGGATCCACGTTGCACCATCTCTCCATACCCATTGTACCTGAGCTAAGTGATCAAAATCTGTAATGGTTATATATGGTGGAGCTACTAGTCCCCAATCAATAATCTCCCTAATGGTTTACACAAACACGACATGGTAGTCATCACTAGGAGCATCCTACTGCTCCCCAAACTATCGCCTAACTCAATTAGGATAGTATCTCTCTAGAATGTGTGGTGTCTGGCCTATCAACCATCTAGTCTTCCTATATAGGTTAGATGCTTTGTGTCATCCTCCCAGGGCTCTGTTTGGAGCCACAAACTCTAAATGAACTCATTCACATCATCAATAACTCACCTCCAATGGGCTAACTCACCCATGTGATGATGAGTCAACATGACCTCGTATTTATAGACCATGGGATAACCAAACTCTTGTTGTAAGTCTCCAATCAATTGAAGCACTACAAGGTGCTCCCAAGCTCAAATGTGTAGTAATGTAGAAATCACTGATATATTGGTCACACCCCTATATACCACCTGATGCATATCGTGGTATAAGTGTGCGAGAATGCAGGGTCACAAGAAAAGACACATTCGCCCTCTAGGATCCTCTCAAGGACCCTCCCCCATCTAGGATTGAATCTCCTAGATCAATTATCTGACATCAGTGGTCCATAGATGAGTCTAGCAACCACGATAGTCACATTGCTGACTATGTTGATGTAGTCCTTGAGGTCAACATGTTCATCCTCAAGCTCAATCTTCTCATCCTTCAAGAATCACTCAAGAGCCTCAAAGCCTCAGTCTACATCATATATGACACACTCACCATGAATAGGAATCTTGAGAATCCGCCAAACATCCTCAAGGGTGATGGTCACCTCTATAGTCAGAAGGTGAAAATATAATGTCTTTGATCTCTAATAAAGTAGTAAGTAGGGCTAGATGCACCCGAATATTCTACATGTAGGCAACATATTACAGACCAGCTGCATATAGAAACTTGATCTTCATGGCTAAAAATCTTGTCATCCACTCAAGCACCTATTGTTTGTGCTCTCGAGAAAGGATGGGGTTAGGACAACCAATAAGCATAACACTCACAACCTCAATTTTCTCAAAGATTTGTGGAAAAATCTAAGTCCAAAAGTCTAAAGAAAAAAAGAGATCCTTTTTAACAAAGGCATCATGCAGTGCTAGTCAAAGGCATCACCCTTTTGCAAAGGCGTCATAGTTCCCATCAAACAAAAGTGAAAACATATGCGAGCCATTTTTACAAAGGTGTCACACTTCAATAGTAAAAAGCATGTCAAATTTACAAAGGTGTTACAAAAATTAGAAACCCCGATGCCTTTGTTGAAACCTAATGCTTTTGTCAAAGGCATCAAGTTGGGTTACATAAGCACACCATCAGGTTACAAAAGTGTCATAGAAAATGTGACATATTTGTTTGCTTAATTTCTAGCCTACATTTAGCTATCTCAAAAAGCATGCAAGAAAAAAATAACTTTGTACATATGGGGGCACTTGCTCTAGCTGGCCTTTGGAATTGATGCACAACCTCCTCATGGTGTGTCACCCATACAACTGGCTCCATTCTGAATTGCTCTCGCAAAGGGGTGATAAGGGGTTTGAAGGATTTGAACTCCAAACTCTTAAAGTAAAGTGTGCAAATAAGGTTTAAATTCACCCAAATGCACATATATACCTACAAAACCCTAAATTTTTTCCTTGCAACTCATTTTTCCAACTTGGCTATCAATCCTAACCATTTTCTTAGCTTGTTATGACTAATTTTTTTGGTCTTTTTTTTAGCAAACCTTGTCTCATCATCCTGTCGTAATTCTGGCCTGAAAATTAATTTTTTTGGTTGTTCTCTTGGGGGGGAAGCATACCATTATTCCTTCGTCTGTTGGGGCACAATGAGGCAAAAAGGAATATATATATTTTTTTTTAGTAGCATCAAGTCTTTGAAACAATGCAACAAGTACATTGCTTTAAAGAGGGGCAAAATGTAGACACCTAAAATTGTCTTGAATATATCACACATCTCAATTTCACTTATTAACATCATTTACCTCATTAATCCTAATTCCTCCATTTAATTAAATAATCTCCAATTATTTAGTTAAATTCACTTTATTCCCCTATTAATTAAATAATTAAGGTTATTTGATTAATTCATCATTTTCATGCTAATTTCCCCCTTTGATTAAATAATTCCCAATTATTTAATTAAAAACCCAATTCTTGTCATCCTCATAATTAAATGATTTTTATAATTATTTAATTGGATAATTTTCCTCCAACCCTCCAACTTGCATAAATAATATTCATTTTTCAAAAAGGGAATATTTCTAATTCAAATTCAAATATCTTCTTCCCTTCAATTCAAAATATCTTCAACTTCTTTACCATGAAAATAGGGATATTTTGGGATTTCATGAATCCTCAACCCTTGATCTTCCCTCATCTATTTGATTTCCTCTCATTTGTTGATCCTCAGATTGAATCTTGATCATTGATCAGAATTCCTAAAATCTATAAAAAAAAAGCCTCTCCAAAATGAAATTCATTCACAATCCTCATAAGCATAGACACTCTCTAGAATTCTTGAGCCAATCTTGATCATTTTAGAACACCTATTTTGTGAATGACAACTCTCATCAAGTTTTTGCAACATGGATTATGCACAATTTGAGCAATCCACATCAAAAAATTTCATCAATCCACAATGGGATCGAAGGTTTACACTCTCTTATGGCTTAATTGCTTTGAATTTGTATTCATTTCTTTGGATTAAATATTTGATGGCTTGTGCAAGTTAATTTCATTGAGTATGGGTTTGTATGGTCTCAATTATGTAAGTTTTTAATGTTTTAAGACTCTAATTGCTTCAATTATGCTTTCATTTGACCTCCTTATTTTCCCTATGCCAACAAGTACTTAAGTGGAAGTTGCCAAGTCCCAAGATGTTATGTGAATGCAACATAGGTGTACAAAGTCAAGAAAGAATATCCATCTTAGTTGTCATCAACTTTACTAAGTTATTATTTTATGATTGAGTATCCTTATGAAAGGTCAAATAAGCAATTCAAACAGTTAGGTATGTGTTAAATCTTAGGCCAAGATGGTTTCCAATTCAAGTTAGAGGTGTGTGAACTTACGACTTTACTTCCTAAGGAAGTGTTTGATATGTTTCAAAACTTTGGCCAAAGTAATGCAAGTCTTTGCTTGCATTAGTTGGTTCACTGTGATCTAGATTGAAAATCCAGTCAGATTGGTCATACTTACTTAGAGATGTCTAAAGTTGTATGGTTGATTGGTTATGTAGGACACAACGCTAGAAACTTAGATGGCATACTTGTGGGTTCCTTAGTCTATACTCTTTATGAAGGGCAAGGCCACTTCTAGTTGGAAGGTGTGTGGGGGACCGTCGATCTGTGGTTGGAGGCAAAGCACTTGAGTGATGCTCTCCCTCTTGTAGATGACAACACTGAGACTTGTGAAATAGAAGCATTTCCCAGATATGGAAGACTTGACCTTGTATCATTATTGTATTATGTGAACTTGTATACTTGAAACTATTACATGTATGAATTGTAATTGAAAAGTTTAATTTTATTTCTCAAGCTGGAAATTTATATAGTTCAATTTCAAAAGTAGTATTATACATTCATTTTATGTTCATGTGTAATAAATGATGTATGAAAATGATTTTTTTAACTATCCTATTTTCAAGCATATGCTTGTATTTACTTCTATCATAAAAATCTAAGTATTTAATTTATAGTATGAGTGAGTGTGTTACACCCACTTTCTCTCAAACATCGCGGATTTAATCCAAGATGCATAAATAGTTAGGAAGTTGGTGTATATTTTTTCTCAAGGTGTTGTTCTTTGAGGAATTTTTCACATAAATGGTTAGGAATTATGAAATGTTTACGAGGTTAGCTCCAATTGGGGGTTTAATCACTCATAGCAATTTTTGGTGTTGTCCTAGCTATCATTGTGTTCTGAATGTGGTCATTCATGGACCACAAAAGGATTGTCATGCACTGATGTTTAATTCTCTTAACTACTATGCTATGGACATGGGTTGTGACTTGGCAGAAATAATTAGGGGTTTTTTCAGTCCTTGGTCTTTCCTGATTCACTTCAAGCCCCTTATTCAATATGTTGTTGATGATGGTGCTACTATTGCTCTTGCTTCGATTGAACTGAGATTTCTTGAGCCCCAATTTGCAAACTTTAATGAGGTGAATTTTGCCTCTTAATGCTTTAGGCCCTCTGGCATGTTCTTTTTTATTTTGAGGGGCTACTTTCAAGCTTTTACTATTTCCCTCTTGCTCACAATATTCTCTGCTCTCTTGTTTCAAGAGTTTTTTGTAAATTTTTTTATCTATATTAATATAATTGATTTACGTGCTCTGCACCTTTTGTTAAAAAAAGGAAAAACATTTATACCATGCATCTAATTAGCGAGTTCAAATACTTAAAGTTCCATCTAATTTTGTAGAGCTAAATGGGATGTGGAAATACTTCCCAAACATAATGGGCTTCAAACAAATTGGGCCCATAGTGAATTCACATATAAGGAAGCAGGTGATAAACACACTAAGACAAACACAACTAGCTAAGAATAATGA
>VDFB02012752.1:0-15027 GCA_007258455.2 Sequoia sempervirens
GCCTTTCTCTTAAAAGTTTGAAGGTTTTTTGGTTGTAATAGGAGCTTTTACTATTGTGTTATTGCTGATTTTGGAAAATAATTTTGCTATAATGAGTTTTAATTCTTGTTTATATATTGAAAGATTCAATGGATCTAATTATGAGACATGGACACTAAAAATGAAGGATCTTCTTGAAGAGAGAGATCAGTGTTTAGTTGTTGGTAATGAGACAAAGTTACCTACAACGATGTTAGATGAGGATTGGGCTAAGTTGATAAGAAGGCAAGGGGGATCATAAGATTATGTCTTGTTGATGTTGTTCTCTTGAATGTTTTAGAAGAAACTACCACATATAATTTGTGGAAGAGAATAGGTGATATTTATCAAACCAAAAATGTTACTAATAAGTTGTATCTGAAAAGATAGTTGTATTCTTTAAAGATGAAAGATGGTGATTCTGTTGCAAATCATTTGAATTCTTTTAATTTGATTCTAAGTCAATTAGCATCTATATATGTAAGCTAGAAGATGAAGATAAATGCATTTTTTACTTTGTTCTTTACTAGAATCTTGGGAAAATCTAATTATTTGCTATGGGTGTTAGTGATACAAATCCAGAAGATGGACAATATAATTCCTACTCTCTTATCAGAGGAGATGACGAGGAAGTCTAAAATGTAAATCCAAGATGCCTTGTTTGTAAAAGATAGGCCTAAGAAAAGGAACCTAAGGGAAACAAGGAAGGGAAGGGTAAGTCAGAAGGACATAGTAAGGTAAAGTGTTAGAATTGAGGGAAATTGAGACATGTGAAGAAGAGTTAATAAGAGCAGAAAAATAGTCCTAATTCTTCTACAAAGGGAATGTAGATAGCCGGTAATCATGCATTGATTGGTTCATGTAAAAATGTTAGTGATGACTCTTTGCTTGATGTTAAAGAGTGATCTTCACGAAAAGGATGGTAGTCATGATGCCATGTGTAGCTTGTACCATGGTTCAGTGGGAGTTGTTGGCAGTGACGTGGATGCATCATTGTTAAGGTTATCTTCATGTGATTGGGGATATGTATTTTCTTGGTTTAGAGTGGTTGATATTATGTCATGGTTTACTCTTGATACGTTTTTAGAGTTTGGAATGGTACTTGTTCTCTTAAGACTAGGATGTTTATGTATGTTATGATCCATGTGATCTCTTTAGAGGAGATGGTTAGATCATGTTGTCATGTTTATATTCTTTATTCATGTTTGGAGCTTTGAAATTGATCTTGTGTAGTTCTCTTATGTATTGGGTACATTAATCATTTGGTTGATTACTTCATGATAGTGCTATGTTGCATTTGGATTTTGGCATGGATTGGTTGGTTATATGTCCTCATGGATACTCGGATAAATAGGCGAGGCTTGAGTTCTCTTATGGTAAGAGATATATGTCTGAATGGTTACTTGTAAGAAAATATTTTCCAATAGTAAAGAATGAGAAGCCTACACCTTGGTTGGACATGAGTTCAACACACTCGGTGGTTTCACATGCCTCCAAAGAGGTAGTTTGGTTAAAGAGACTTGGGAAAGGTATTGTTTTTAATTGCAAGTTAAACTTGAATGTGATAGTCAAAGTGCTATTGGGTTAGCCAAAAATCCTATGTATCATGTGTTGAAATCAAGCAACATTGAGAGGGGGGGTGAATCAATGTTGTGCAATTCTTAACTTTATTACTCTGATCCTTAAAGTGTTGATAACATTCAACTAAAATAAAGGTGCATGCACATAAGACAAATAACCACAATAGCATAACACAAGGATTTTAACGTGGAAACCCTGTTAGGGGAAAAACCACAATGGAGGTCAATACACAATATTGTTCTAAGTATACTCAATAGAAAAGATTACAAAATGAGAATGCATTTGCATTCAAGAACACTGCCTAGAGCTCACTACTCAAAAATTGAAAGGCTCACTTCCTTAAAAAAGTTTGGAATACTTCCAAGGATTTGAATTGATAAAGTAGCATCTACAAATGCCTAATTACAATTTTGATTAGGCTTAACAATATAATTCTGGATCTTTTGTGTGATTTTGTTCTTTTGCTCTATTCTACTTCAATTTGCACCAAAAATCCTTAATGCACAAGTGAAATTGTGCATAATCGCTCTACTAACCTTCTAAAATTTGCAACATATAGCAACTTACATCAAAACACGCACCAAAATGATATAATCGATCACTTATATATATCCACTACTTAGGATTTAATCGCTTCAAGTCGACTTCAACAAGATAAGAAATATTCACAAACTTTCAACTCAAATCATCCATAATATTCAATGCACATCCACAATAGTCAGTAACATAGTGAGGACCCAAACCAAAATGCTCGAACAAAAAAATACTTAAACAATAATTGCTTGACTATCCACAACACACTATATTCACCAAGTCAGCCTTCATACACCGATGAACAAAAAATTATTTCACTGGACCTTCTAACTTTCACCCAAATTGATAGAAGGCACCAATATTTATAGATAACATAGATTATGTATCGAACAATACTCCCTGAGATCCACAACGCAAAATAATAAAAATTTTTTTGCATATGAATCGAAGAACACAAATCTACCAGATGATTTGTTCTAACTTAATAGATAATCATTGATCTTCAATCTGTCTACTAGTATGAGTAAATGATGATGTGTGGATTGACTAGATGACAAGTATTTCCATCAATGACAACACCAGAAAACATGTGTAGTTTATTGCCAACATCATGCTCGTACTAAGCATGTTGATGTTCAATATCACTTTGTGCGAGAAATGGTTGGGAGTGGGAAGGTATTAATTGAGAAAGTTGATACTTTGATTAATGTTGTAGATTATCTTACGAAACCAATTCCTATAGATAAGTTCTCTTGGTTTTGAGTATTAATCATTTACTTGGAGCTTCATGATTATGCAGGTTGCATTTGAAGTTGGAACAGATTGATTAGTTAGTGCAAGGAGGTTGTTGGCCTTGAGTCCTGTACTTGATTTATATTAATGATTCCTTGTTTAGAATAATTGCAATGTATAATGTCAAGTGGGATAATGTTGGGAATGGGATGCCATTTAATTGCAATCCTAAACATGTTTCAAGTATCTCCTAATTCCTTGGAAAGTTTTCCCCAACACCAGGATTAGAAAGAGATTAAATTTGAATGAAATGAACATGTAAATTGAAATTTTTAATCAATTCTAAATGATAGTAACATGTGGGGACACCCAAGAAGAGCTCCTAAAAAATATGAGAAAATGGGGCACCGACATGGAAGGTGGAACCCACCTTGAGTTAAGTTAACTATTTGGAGAAAGATAACACTTCAATAATGCATGTAAAGATCCTAGAAGTTAGGAATTGATGTTTACATGCATGGAGTTTAGTTTAGTTTAGTTTAGTTAGTTCAGTTTAGCAATTCAGTTCAGTTCAGTTTAGTTCAGTTTAGTTATGGTTCAATTATCTTCAGTTGCATGTAGTTAGTTTTAGTTGAATGCTAGTTGACTTTAGTTGACTTGGAATGCATGACTGATGACTTGAGTTGCATGACAAATAATAGGTGATACAGTTAACAAGGGATGATCATTCTGCATGAATGGTGGAGAGATATGTTTCAGTTAACAAAGATTGACTTGGACCCACCTTGGGCGCCCACGTTGGCATCTTGGAGTTACACCTTTTGCATGAGAAGATATTTTATAAGGCTGAGTTAAGTGGGGCCCATTCTTGGGAGCCAAATTTGAGAGAAGCTTACAAGATATCTTGTAATCAACATTAAGTTAGGAACTTCAGCTTTGGACAACCAAATTGATGAAGGACTTGGTTTGACATTGGTTTCCATGGGAAGAACTCTACTTGCAAAGAATAGGTGTAGGTTTTGTGAGATAAGATTTTTGCTTTGTAATTGTAAACTCTTTGGATTTTACAAGGCTCATTATTGTCTATAAATTGCAGCAAGTTGAAGAGAGTTTTATCAAATTTTATTGCAGGTTGTGAAGAAGAATTGTTGAAGGAAAAGAAGCATCTCAAGCAAGGATTGATAAAGAATTATTGTAATCTTGTTCTAAGGTCAAATAATACAAGCACTATTGATTCTGGTTGTGGAGTTTTTTCCTAAAAGCATTTCTCCACGGTATATGTTGTGTCATTTCTTTCTTCTGGTCTTATTCTTCTACAATCTTCTGTCTATTTCTACAAATTGGGAAATGAATCTAAAAAGATAACCATCCACAAAGAAAGTGTAACAAAGAACACTTATTTAGATATACAATCTAATAGTTTTACAAGTTTTAAAGCTACATAATTACCTCCATTTTCAACACCATCAGTTGAGAATAGAGGAAGAAGAAATTTTGAAGACTTCCTTTCAAACTCGGTATGGACATTGCGAGTTCATTGTGGTACCTTTTGGTTTGACCAATGCACCTGCAACTTTCGTGAATCTCATGAATAGTGTGTTCAGAGACTGTTTGGATGACTATGTTTTAATTTTCATAGATCAAATCCTAGCTTACTCAAAGTATATTGAAGAGAATGATAGGCACTTGAGAATAGTTTTACAGTGGCTGAGAGAAAAGAAACTCTTTGGGAAGCTATCTAAGTGCTCATTTTATCAAGACAGGGTGCACTATCTAGGCCATATTATTTTAGCTGAGGGTGTCTTTGTAGACCCTGAGAAGATTAAGGCGATCATGGAATGGCCAGTTCCTCAGAATGTGTTAGAAGTTCCTAGCTTCATGGGATTCATAGGATAGTATAGAAGTTTTGTGCAAGGGTTCTCACAAATTGCATCTCTAATCACGTAACTCCAAAGAAAAGGAACATGATTTGAATGGACTAAGAAATGTGAGAAATCATTCCAATTCCTGAAGGAGAGGCTTACAACAACACCAATTCTAACTATTCATGATCCTAATGGAAGATTCATTGTAATCATAGACGCTTTAGGAGAGGGATTGGGAGTAGTGCTAATGCAGGATAGATAGGTGGTAGTGTATGAATCAAGAAGCTTAAACAACATGAGGTGAATTACATGACACATGACTTAGAATTAGTCACAATAGTCCATGCTTTGCAGATGTGGAGACATTATCTCTTGGGAAATCTATTTGAGATCAAGACAGACCATTTGGGATTGAGATACATTTTTACTCAACCAAACCTTAATGTGTGGCAGAGAAGGTGGTTAGAATTCCTTAATGAGTATGACTTTAGAATTGAGTATATAAAGGGAAAAGAGAACAAAGTGGTTGATTCTCTTAGTAGACCAAGACATTTGGTAGCCATGATCTCGAAAAGGTCTAGTCTGAGATAACAAGTGATACAACATTTGCAAGGGGATGATTACTATGAAAGAATGAAGAGCGCCCTAGTAGAGAATCCATCAAATCATCAGTTCGATGGGTATGAGATTGAACTAGATGGAATTTTGAGGTACTAGAGAAGGACGTACATTCTAGAATTTGGAGAGCTAAGGAAGTTGGTTCTAGAAGAATTTCACAATGCACCTTATTTAGGACACCCTGGAGTCTCCAAGATGATCGTAGAATTGAAAACTCTATACTTTTGGCCTAAACTCAACAAGGATGTAGTGGAGTAGATAGCCAAATGCTTCAGATGGAATTTTGAGGTACCAAAGAAGGATGCACATTCTATACTTTGGAGAGCTAAGCAATTTGGTTCTAGAAGAAGTTCACAATGCACCTTATTCAAGACACTTCGAAGTCTCCAAGATGATCATAGAATTGAAAACTTTGTACTTTTGGCCTAAACTCAAGAAGGATGTAGTGGAGTACATAGAAAAATGCTTAGAGTGTCAACAAGTCAAGGTTGAACATGTACATCTAGTAGGGTTATTGTATCCTCATGACATACCTAAGTATAAATGGAAGGTGATCAGTATGGACTTTGTTACCTTTGAGAAAGAATCGTCATATGATGTTATCCTATTTGTGATTGATAAGTTGACCAAGGTGGCACACTTCATTCCAGGAAACCTTAAGGATGGATCATTGACCTTGGCCAAGAAGTTTGTCCAGGAGATATTTTGCTTACATGGAATGCTATAAACTATCATTTTTTATAGAGACACTCAGATGACCTCAAGATTTTGAATGACCCTAAATGCTGCATTGGGAACCAAGTTGAATTTCAGCTCGACTTACCACCCTTAGACCGATAGATAGATGGAGAGGGTAAATCAAGTAGTCAAAGACCTCCTTTGAATGTACTATACATACCAATAGTATAAGTGGGAATAATGCTTATTGTTGGTAGAGTTTGCTTATAATAATTCTTATCACACATCTCTAGGTATGACACCATTCAAAGCTCTTGATGGGTGGAAGTGTCATACACCCATCAATTGGGATAGATTGGAAGACAAGATCATAGTAGGACCTAAAGTGCTTAAGGAGATGGAAGAAAAAATGTGAGTTATTAAGACTAGACTAAAGGAGGTAGCTGACCGATAGAAGAGTTATGCCGACAAGAATAGAACTCTTAGATAGTTTGTGGTAGGGGATAAAGTCTTCTTAAGAGTTGGGCCTCACAAAAGTTCCATTTCCCTTGGAAAGTCTTCCAAGTTAGCCCCGAGATATGTGGGTCCATTTGATGTCTTGGAAGTGATCAACCCAATTGATTATAAACTTGCTCTACCACCTACTTTGGCTCGACTTCATAATGTGTTTCATGTTTCTTTTCTTAAGCCATATCATCCTGATGTAGCTCATGTGCTTCATTGGAAAACCTTGTAGGTATAGGACTCAGAAGTGGTGTTAGTGGAGCCCATTAGAATCTTGGATAGATGCAATGTAAGTTGCAGAGAAGATACATTTCTCAGTTCAAGGTCAAATGGGACCAATATTCATTAGACAGTGCTACTTGGGAGGATGCAGAAGAAATAGAACGCTCCTTCGCACATTTGCTTTCTTAGAAAGAGACTCTTGTTAATTTTGTTTGAAATTTTTGGATTGAATTTTTTAATGTTTTAGCTTGGAAAGAGTATGATATGATGTTGAAAGAGACATATATGCTCTAATTTTGATTAAATAGACATTAGGACGATGTCTCTTCCAAGAGGGGAAAGATGCCATAACCTAATTTTTATTGCATTTAAATTATAATATGATAAAATGAATTATTGAGGAAATTCAATATGTTGAGTAATAAATTTGATATTTTAAAATGCTTGAAGAAGTTGACCTCCTTTTGACTATGTGATCTTTTGAACTATCTTATACTTTATCATGATTGAACATTACTGATGAACTGTGTAAGTGCAAATGTGTGCAAATGTAGGGAAACAGGTTGAAGGATGAGAACATAGTTGAGGTAGGATCATTTAGTTGGATTGAACGGTAACCTTGAAGGAATCTAGGTGCACACACCATAAAACGACATGATAGCTACATTCAAACTTTCCTATAAAAGATTATATTGATCTAATTTGAAATGATTCAATGCTTAAAAAAATAGGTTTGTGGAATGTTATACATGTGATTTGTTATTCAATTGTCTATTTTGATCTTATGTTTTCAAAAATTTAAAAGAAAATGATAGCATGGTTAGACATATATGTTTGTATTTAAAATGGCATGCTTGAAGGATAAGAAAACCACTTCATTTAAAAAAAACTATTATTCAAATAAAATAAAAGTTTATTTTTGTATTTGAAAGTGATTAAATACTATATTGTTATTAAAATAAAATGGTGATATATATATGTATGTATGTATGTATGTGTATGTATATATATAAATATATATACATATTCCTTAAAAAATTGAATATGAGATCAAAGTTATTAAACATTACTGCTGATTTAAAATAATATCAAAAGAGGACATAATGGATGAGTGGCCTGCATTCAAATTTAATGCCAAGTTATTCAAATTTCAATTTTGGGGTGGTTAATTAATAAGAATTATGAAGTGAAATGGCCTGCTTAACAATGCGAATAGGTAAGAGAAGAAAATATTTCCATTTTGGAATACGAATGATTGGAAAGAATCAGGTAGTGGCGACGAGGATTTAGGGAAGAAGGAAGGCACATGATTCGAATAAGCTAGGAAAGAAGGAAAAAGTCGAGGAAAAGCCACAAATTAGAGGTAAATCAGTTTTTTTTGGTCTACATACTTGATTTTTAAGTAAAATCTATTAAAAAAATTGCAATATACTTTTCATTATTTCCTTCTTGAATCAGTGGTAAATCATTAGATGTCCCAAAAATGCAAGTGTATTTTTCTAGAGCCAGGTTGTTATTATATGAGATTGATAATTTTGTTTGTTTAATGATGCAAGGGCCTTATCGGCCATCCTTTTCATGCTCTAAACCTATTCATTTTCATCCTATTAGAATAATAGCCAAACGTGGTTGTGCTTTGTTTGTTGTATCATTATCGCCTCTATCTATTATTTCTTGCATGTAAGTTTAATTAGTCATTCTCATGGTTATTCAAATGAAATCTGAATAACAAAAGTATTGTGCTATTTTAAATGATGCAAAAATCATTTATTGTTTCCCTCTAAGGGAAATGATTGCTTTATCATTTTGATTTTTCATAGTTATTGATTTCCCTGTCAGCTAGGTTGAACAAGGTATGCCACACAATTTGGGTGTGAGGGTTTGATTATCAATTATAGAGCAATAGTTAATCATTGTTGTTATTTAAACATGTTGCATCATTCACCATGAACAATGGTGGAATGATTATATCGTTCCATTTTGCATTATGTTGTTGCGATCTTTAAGATCAATTAACTATATGTCATTTGATCACAGATTAAATCATTCATTAGAATGATTCACATTATCATTGCTTTCATGTGATGCTCGAAATGTTGTATTTACCAGTCCTTATTGCATGCATACTATCATTCCCTAGATAGATACTCAAATTATTCCATGGAACGATTACCATGAATAAATATTACTAGCAAAGCCGTTGAACAATGTAAGCAAATAATCCACATTCATCAAGATTCTTTTTTTTTTTGATAAATTTAATGATGAAACTAAACAGTCGTTCAACAATTAGTCATTCTTTAAAACAAAGGTAGCTTGAACTTATAATAGTCACCAATAGAAACACGGGTTTCTCCAAACCCGAACAATAATATAAATGTTCCAACTTTGTATGAGGTTTAAAACGACAGGCATGTCGTTCGATTCTTTTATCTATTCAAAAAGATGCTAGTATTGAACATTTAAATATTTGTATATCTAGAACAATAGAACCTAGATCATTTACATGATATAATGGTTAACTTGAAGTTGTTAATGAGACACATTGGAACAATAACTTGTAAACTTTTGTTAATAGCATTGCTATGTTACAAACAATGTATTAGTAGGTAGTAACTATTTCAAAACAAAACTATTCTTCTTTCTTTGGAAAAGGAAATTCACATATTGTATGACTATCAGATGATATGACAATCTATATCATTATTTTGAATGAAAGAAATCTGTTATAATGGTATTTATTTTAGAACGTATGCAAAAATATATCAACTTAAGTTGGCACATATATGTGTATGCACATAGACCTTCATCTACGTACACACACATACTTGTAACATACATTCTTTTGTTATTTAATTCTTTTTTTTTTCTTCTATCATGAATACTAAATTACGATAAATATGAAGTGGTAGAACAGATTGAATGTAATCATGTGACATGTGTATGAATAGAAAGGTTAATGTATTGAACAGACCCACTTAAAATATCTTTCTAAATTTTATTAAGTTACTTTTTCATTGATATGTGTTTAAGGATTATTCAATTTGTTCAATAGAATAGCAACACCTAAGTAGACTAGATCACCTTAGGGTAGATTTTATTAGAGGGTAGATAGTTGCTAAGGGATAAACTTGTTTTTTTTGAAAGTTACCTTCCAGGACGAGTGCCGAAATGGAGTATAGAGGGTATAGGTTTTGCTTTATCCAAAACCTATCTTTTGTTGTTGCAACTCAATTTTATTGCTTGTTCAAGTAGTTATCCCATTATATATGTATGCACTTATATGTGATAACACTCTTTTCCATTCCTAGCATAGATCTTGCATTTTTTTGATCATAGATAGATGCATGTTGATGTTTGGGAATGAACCAAATACCACCTTGCAAATTGTTCTCTTCCTAAACTTTTTGTGCAGTCAAGAATTCTTCAAGTAGGAAGAATTCTGGGGAAGCGTAAGCTTTGTGGTTGGGTGGTAAAGCACCTCAGCCATATTCTCATCCACTAGAGGAGGCGAGTGTCAAAAAAAAACATTGGATGATTTCCAAATATCAAAGGAATATGATGTAACCTTGATGTAAAATTGTATATTGTATTAACTATGTGGCCCAATGATCCAAGTCAACTTGGATATTGTAATTTGATATTTAAAAATGAATATTCATTATGACTCATATTTTAATTAGAAATGTGTTCCAATGATTGAAAACAACTACTTAAGTTATGTCTTTTTAGAATTTAATATTCATAATATCATTTGTAATTAATATTTAAGTAATAATTAGAATGGGTTATTACATTTTTCTTTTATAATATTTGTTAACTCCAAGATGCCATTTAATTGAAATCCTAAACATATCATGTATCTCCCAAGTCCTTGGAAAGTGTTCCCCAACAATAGAATTAGAAAGAGATTAAATTCGAATGAAATGAACATGTAAATTGACATTTGTAATTAATTCTAAATGATAGGAACATGTAGGGACACCTGAGAAGAGATCCTACAAAAGAGGAGCACATGAGGTACCTATTGATGTGTTTTTATGCACTTCTCAACACAAGCGGTGTGTAGGTGCACTACATCTCTTGAAAGACAATCTTCCACAATCAAATTGTAGAACACTATCCCAAGGTCTCTAATGTCAGGTCTTGATAGTGCTTGGAATATCTCAGTTGTTTGATGTGATTTGCTAGAATCACAAGGCGGACTTACGGATGAGTTACAAAGCATGGGAAGTTGGGTCTTGAAATGGAGTTCCTAAGATGGAGAAGTTGTTGTGCATTTGCTGTAGGTTCAAACAACAATCTTGAACTCCATTTTTATCATTGGATTTAGCTTTACAATGTGCAATGAACCTTTCCTAAGGTACTTATTAAAAAAAAGAAAAAGAGCAGGGAAGAAGAAGGTTCCTGGATTCTGCAACTAACTGTGAACAGTGATAATGGAGTTCTTGCAATGGACAGCTTCCTAGAAACAATATTCCACTTAACCAGAAATCTCACAGTCTCATGGAATTTGTGCTATCTTCTAAGGTCTACAAATATTTCATCTTTCATTCACCGTGTGCATGCATGAACAAAAATGAAAGTGTGGAGCAGCTTTGAATTTAAGTCCAGACTAACTTTACACAGCTATCTACCATCAGCAAACAACAAAAAGTATGGACTAAGAAGGCATCTACACAGCAAGAATTTTCATAACCACATAACAGCATTCCTAAAATCTATCAAGGCAAGAATATAACTAACTAGAACAGCAATGAAAATCTAAGTTAAGCATCTAACAATGGAGGTTGAATCAAGTAACATGTGAAGAAACTCAGGAAAATGCACCAATTCAATGTATTTTCATTATAAATTTCTGCAGCATGTCTTTACAACAACTCAACTCTTTTTACAAATGAGAGGAGAGCTCCTATTTATAGTGCTCCAAAAGTCAAATGAATGGCCAAGATTAATTCTCATTGTGCGGCCAAGATTCATTACAAAATAGGGTTTCACCAACCCTCAATATATTACAATTGAAAATTACATTTTGTCCCTTTCCCTATTTTGTCCTCTAGTGACGGTACTGTAGCCTTTTGTCTTTTTGCTGATTGTTGTTTTACTGTAGCTATTCTTTGGGGAGCTCTTTATCATCAATAGGGTTGTCCTCCTGCTTCTTCAATGCTGTGTATTCCATGAACTTTAGGATGACTGACTGGAGTTTGTCTACCTCAACGATCTCATACCGCAGCACTTGGTAGCTCCACTCTTTTGCATTATCTTCCAACCTCTTCCAGTCCTCATCATATTTTGTGCCCTGATCTTTGAATAGCTCTGATTGATCGAAGGCACAGGCAGAAAAAATCATGAACTCTATCATCATTTCACTAGACATCCCATCCTCCATCTTCTTTTGGAAGTAAGGTTTTACCTTTTCCGGATCCATCTGCACCGCGGGCATGTCATACTCTGTCATTAGTTTGAGGTATTGAGTGCATTCCATTTTGATTTCTTTGATCCATTCGATATCCGGATCCACCTTGCTCATTATTTGTTCCAACCTTTCCTTCAGGTTGTCAAAGTCTCGCCGCCACACATCCATCAACCAGTGATCGTCCTTGTTGAACGCAAGCTCCCTTTCCCATGTGGCTTTTGGCAACTAAAGGATAGCCTCGATCTTTGGAAAGGTGGAGTCGTATGTTGCAGGGAAGTCAGTGCAGAGCTTCCACATGCCTTCCAAAGATTGCTGCAAATCCAAGAACTTGTTGGTTGTCCGAACAGCCTGGCTAATTCCCATGTTCCAAACATACAGGACCTGTCAAAACCAGCTCTGTGTAGTCTTTTCCAAGTTCTTCCTTCTTTCCATCTTATCAAAATGTTCTTTGGACAGCAGTTGGGGTGGGGCCATGGATGTGGTAGGTAGGTCATCCACCGAAGACCGTGCTGAATATGTCAGTCAAAGAGCAACTACTTGTGCTTTGGCTCATCTTGCAGAGATCTTGTCACGCTTTTTATCCAGAAGTGCACCACTTTGTGGCCACTGACTCCTCAAGATACCCTACCTTTTGTTCCTTAGTAGTGGTTCCTAAGTTGATGGCGGAGAGCGTAACTCACTGACGACCCACCACCGGGTGTTGCTATTTGTCGCGGCTCGGCGCAGAAGCATCCATTGTTACCCTAGATGGGATCTTAGGCTTCTTCTCCTTCTTTGTTGTGTCCACGGGCTTCGGCTAAGATAGCCCTAGTCTGCGCCCTTGGGTCCTTGATGCCGGGGAGTTTTTCTTTCAAAGTTTGTTTCTCTAGCCATTTAGGCTGCTTGATTTTCCCTTAGGTGTTTCAAGATCACTGCCCTCCTCGTGAGCCCCACGTTTCCTTATCTTAGGAATCGCTCTTGCTTCCTCAAGATCATCGTCGAAGGCCTACACAATGACCTTACCACCAACATCATCTTCCTCATCTCCGCTCTCTAAGGATCCAGTTCCTTCTTCTTCGTAGGCCACCCTATCAATAGTGCGATGTTCATACTCCGAGTGCTCGTGGTATTCATCGGACTCCTCTTCAAAGGGCTTTGAGGCCTCTTATTCTCACCTCTCCCATTCCTCAGAGATTAACATGGTGGCCTCCATAGTCGGTGGTGTTGTCGGTGGTTGTGAAGGCTGAGCAGTAGCAAGGACTTGTGCAGAACGCCTAAAGGTGGGATCCCGCAAGGATGCAGGAGAACTTCGGGGGGAGATTCTGCATATGTCTTGAGAGGGCCTCATGCACGGTGGGAGCAGGTATTGGTGCAACCGCTATAGGTAACGGGAGTGATGTGGTGGGCGACATGGCAGCGGAGGAAGGAGTAGTTATGGTAGAGGAGGAGTCAATTACAATCACAGGCTCAATCGGGGGCAAAGGGGCAAGATGGAAAAAGATGTCCATTTCCGGTGGGGATGTGGTGACCATAGCCAAAGAGGTAGATGATGGGGCAGCCAAAGCAGGGAGAGCCAAAACAGGTTTGATTTGATCAACATCTTTTGCTTCTTCTTCTCGGATTAAGGGCTGCTCTGTGGTGCCTTCTGTTTGCTTAAGCCTCTAAGAAGGTGAGCCCCCCGAATCCTTCCTTGTATAAACCTTGGGGTCAGGGGACTGCTTTGTTTTTATCTTTTTCCTCTTCTTGGATCTGGTGACTGGAGGGGACTTGGGTGTCCCGCCCGTTGAAGTGGTGGCAGTAGCGTCTTCTGTGGTACTTGGTTCACTCTTGAGTCCTTCATACGTCAGGACCACCCCTTGTTGTCTTAATCGGGCTACCTTCCCATCAACCCACTCCTTGGTACGAGCCAAGATTGACTTGGTTATGATATCGAGGTCATCGACCTCTTGCTCGTCCCTAGTCAATTGTTGGTACTGGAAAATTGGCGACTGCGGGGTATCTAGGGTCCATTATGGTGCTCTCATCTTCTTTGACCTAGTCTGGTATGGGAAACGGTTGCACCTTTCTTAAAAAGTGTGCAGTCATTCGCATATAGTGCCTTGCACGTACTTCTTTATCATCCTGGCAATCTCCCCAAAAGTCTTCAATGTGGTGGAGATGAGCGAATCCCGACCCTAGTGCCTTTCTTACATGACCATATGGGTCCATCCGCAGGCGAGTAGTGTGTAGGTGAAAATGGTAATCTTTTAGTTCTTTCTTAGAGTTACCAGCACACTGGGAAGTTTGTAGTTTATACATGCCCTGGCCAAGAGTCATGGGATAATAGATCCCTACTATGTGTTTGCCACTGAAGATCGTCTATATGTGTTGGAGCTGTCGAGAGAGCTCCAGTAGGATGATTCAGTCATTGGGGTATCGAGGCAACTTGTTCGGCCTTTCAGTGAAGCCTTGGGCGCGGATGTATGTAAACTTCGGGTATTGAATGAAGAGGAAGGCATATTGCTTCAAAAATGCCTGAGCACTGTGGGAAACCCTCCTTTCAAAATCCCCGGCAATCATTCTAATGATATGGTCGGTGAAGGCGTCATTTACTCTGCAGTACTCCCTCTTGAAGTTTTGGTACTGGAGCTAGGGGTATCTATTATAAGCCTTGAGTCTTCAACCCTACTCCTGATCGGGTGCCACAAACAACCCGTTGTATTGCCTATGATCCGCCAAGGAGTAGACGAGGTATGAAGTCATATAGAATTTGGAGCTTTTCTTCACATTGACGAACTGCTCATGGAAGCAGTCACTTATTATTCCTCCCCAGTAAAATGAGATCTTTGTGGTAACATATTCATTCCCACAAAGAATCTGCTCAATAAAGTACACCATCCA
>VDFB02012753.1:0-28283 GCA_007258455.2 Sequoia sempervirens
ATTTTATTTTATTTTGTTTTAAATTTAAATTAAAAAAATGAAATATTTATATAATCTGTTATTTATTTATTTATTTATTTCAGTTTAAATTTAATTTATGAAATTATATATATATATATATATATGTATATATATATGTATATATATATGTATATATATATGTGTGTATTTTTTAATTATATATATTTAAATATTATATATATATATATAAATAGATGATAAATTATAATGCATTTTCTTTACATATGTAAGGAATAGATTTAAAAAGTAAATAGTTTCTCTTAATAGAAATATAATTGTTTTTGGAAATAGAATGTTAATGAATTTATTATAATAAATTTAATGTATTAATTACATATATCAATAGTTCTTTGCCTTTTTACGAATTTAATAATTGATCTTGAGAAAATTGTAGTGCTTCCTGTCTTAACTATTTTGAGTAAAATTGTCATGGTATTTTGAGATCATCAAATTATGTGTAGTCACATTCTATTTTTTTTGTGTTGGCTTTAATGACGATGTGGGAACCCGGTTGTTGAATTGAAACCTTGTTCCAGAGGCTTGTTTATTTTTGGATGTTATTCCTGTTTTGAATTTCTCTTTGGAGTTGAAAACTTATGGTTCATGTTTGGAAGGGTTGAACGGTTGTTGATACTTTTTGGTTCTGAGTTGTTGCGAGAGGGTTAATGCCTCGCTTGTTCTTGTTTTGGTATCATGCTCATTTGTTGAGGTTCATCCCTTGTCTTGTTTCAATTTCTGTTAGGAGTCTTAGGGAGAGTGGCTCTTCGTGGGGGCCGACACCTCGGTTAAGAGGAAGTGCACAGTAGAACCCACGTAAGAGTAGGTAAACAATTGATAACCTAAAAATAGAATTAGGGGGAATGGGTAGTAAAATACTCAAGATAAATAAAAATTGGATTCCTCATCTATGCATTAGGGCTATCATAGACTAATGATAGATTGAGAAGGCCGTGGTTGGCAAAGTCATAATCTCGTCTTCATGAGAGGTTATTGGCTCCGCATGAGCTACCCTATGGTGCCAGCGCCTCAAGTGGGAGGAAGAGCCAGGAGATCCATAGATGGGTGTCGGCGCCTCATGTTGGAGGAAGAGCCTGGAGATCCCATGAGAGCTATGCGATGACACTCTCCACTAGACTTCCTGTTTTCCTTGTTGCTCCTTTCGCCTCTGGAAATGTATTTTGAACTTTGGATGTTGTATCAGTTTCCTTAGCTTGTACTCTTATTGTTGATTCAGATTTTGTGAGAGTGATTTGAGTATACTTTGGTGACTTGTTATTGCCATTGCTTGATTTAATTGTATTCTATGAGTTTGTATTTGAGTTTGTACCTTGTTGTCATGGAGTTGGTTTGACAATCATGGTCGAGTTAACTTCATTGTCACCTCTGAGCACGGGGGGTGAGTTATCTATAATTCACATGGTTGGGTGGAACGTGCTCCGCACCCGTTGGGTTCCCCATCAACATCCTTTGTTCGCAACATTTCTTCAGTTGGAGTTGTACCAGTGTTCACCTTGTTATTCATCATTCATTGTAAAATTGTATCATCCCACTTGTTTGGGAAATTCATTGTAATTTTATATCAAAAGATTGTAATGTAACATTATAACAATGATGTAATAGTCAGGATTCTATGTAATTTTATTTGATGAGATTCATATGATTGTATTATGTGGTATCTTAATATACTTGCTCTTGGTTCTTGGATGTACAATTATTCATGGTTATTATATTGTAATTGGTTACATGGTTTATCATTATCTTTTATTTCCATTTTGTGGTTGCAATGTAACCTCCCATGCCCCAGAGAACTAGTGAGATAATGTGATGTAATATGTTATGTGATTATAATTAATGTATTGTAAGTTTAATTTAATTTTTTTTTAAAAAAAAATTATTTTCCTTTTTGAGTTCTTTTGGGTTTGAACGGCGGGCGTTACAAGTTCAAAGATTAAGTATGTGAGGTAAATATGGACTTCGATTCCTGTTTATGAGAAAAGATTGTTATGTCGAAAGACATCTTTAGTTTTAAAGAATGTGTGTTTATATGATTGTTGATTTGAGTGAATTCTTGTTGGTATTGTATGGGCAATATTGTTATGATTGTAAATTTTTGAGTGTACTTTGGTAGTTCTGAGTTTTGTTTCCAGAGGCTAGGGAACTCGTTGATTGAGTTGTTTATTCTTTTTGGAGTTGCTTGTTATGTAAGTCTTCCAGAAGGGGTTCAACTTTTGGGTTTGCATTATTATGTTAGGCAACTATTGTTTTGCCTTGGGTAGGGCGTATAGTGTATCCTATTGTTTTACCCGATTTTTCATGAACAGGGATGGTTTGTGCCTCCTTGGTACTAGGAGTGGTTTATGTAGGTTGTACCTCCTTTGGAAGGAGTGGTTTATGTGTTTTGTTGCCTCCAACATTTGGAGAGGGTTTGATTTTTTTTGCCTCCTGTGTTTGGAGTGGATTTTCATTTTATGTTCCTCCTAGAGTTGGAGTAGTTTTATCTTGTTGGTATGCACTTGGGATTCTCTTAGTGATTGGTTTGGTTTGGTATGTTGTCAAATAGAAGAGTGGCTTATGTTAGGGGCCAGAGCCCAAAGAGGTAAACTGGGAAACCTTCAGAAGTGGTTTAATCAAGTGATAACTAAATTAATGTACTTAGAAGTTAGGTAGTTCTTCACATTAATTAAGATAATTGAGCCTCACTCATGGACACAAGAACTTGTATAGAATTGGGATGAGATGGGAAGGCCTGGAATGGCAAGATCATCTATTTTGTCCTTACAAGATGTATTTGATTCCACATGAGTGAGTATGGGTGCCGAGATTCGGTAAAGGCCACCAGGATAACCCATGGTGGGGGCCGGAGCCTAGGAAGATTCCTAGAGGAGATCCCATATCGAGCTATGTGATGACACTCTTTCTACGACAACAGTTTGTAATTGGTTTTATGAGTATGGTCTTCTTATCTTACTCGATCTATTTTACTTCTGGAAGCAATGTGACTTATTTTAGTGATGTTAGAGTTGTACTTGTGTTATTCTTATGGTTGTATGGTTCATGTGATTGGTTGGGTCAGTGTGAGTTATCCTATGTCTAGAGGTGGATGGTCTTGTCTAGAATTCCTTGTTACTATCACCTAGCCTTTGGGTATCACATGGTTGGGCGGAACGTGCACTTTAATCTGTTGGGTCATCTTCTTGTTCATGTGGACGAGGTTTCTAGTTGGAGAGCTCGTGGGATCCAGTTCTTTCCTGCTTTATTTTGTTTAGTTTTTATTGTCATGTATTACCCCTCTTTGTATTGAGGTGGAATATGTAATTTGTAACCTTGTATTTTGGATTTACCTCATTCGGGGAATGAGTGTTGTAATTGTATTGTAAATTATTATTATTGGAATAATGAGGTATCTCTTATGCCTTTGTTGTAATTTTATCATGTATGGAATGTATGAGTATTTAATTTGTTAAGAAATTATATGTTTTGGTTTTAATTCATGTTTCTTGTTTGGGTTTTAAGTAATCTCAGTCTCGTAGCCTTAGAGGTTGTTGGCAATGGATAGTGTTATTGCATGTTTTTTTTTGTACTTAAAAAAAAAATAGTTTGTTTGAGTAGTAAATTGCAACTTCCTCTAGGGTTGCGTGGTGGGGCATTACATTTCCTTTCTTCTTTACAGACTTTGACCCTCCCATCCCTACACACAAATAGAGGTAAACATCAGACTCAAATTTTTTTTTAAATCACAACTAATCCACACTACTCCACTGTCCATAATGCCTTCCCCAGTAGGAAGGATATCGATGCATTGCACACTACACCGAGGGTCCTATCCTTCCATTGGTTTCTGTACCATTGGACCAACAATGCGTAAAGACAATTTCTGGGAGACAAGAGAGAACAACCCAAAAAGGAAAAACATAAACTAAAGAGTACAATACCTAGGTCAACGTAATGGGCTCATAGTGCCCAATGTATAAAACTGCGCAACAAACAACCTAGTGGGTTCAACATTATCCTAGAGCACCCAATGTTTAAACCTATGCTCTAATACCAAGTGTAAAACCCCCACCCGTAACCTAGAGGACGATGCAACACTACGAAAATGCAACTAATTTTTTTCCTTAAAAGGAGTAACAATGGCAAGTAAAGTAATCTATTTTAACCACATACATCCTCTAGGCCACACAACACATCTAGATGTGAATTCCAAAAATTACAAAATTAATCTAACCATAGCATATGAAATTAAATCATGATAAACAAAATACATCAAGCATTAACCCATTGCATAATAAATCTAACACATAGAAATGTAATGAACATATTTCCATAGATACAACACCATATAAACAATATATACCATTTAGTCCCATAATGAATAGACCATACATAATGTTACCATTACAATAAAAGGATTCTCCTCAATTATAAATGAGGAATACAAATACATAGATTCCCACTGTTACAATGAATATAAGAGAAGTACAAATCCATAGAAACACACGAGCTCCTCGAACTAGAAGATCCTGCCATCACGAACAGGAAGAGAAAGCCCAACAGTGTAAGGTGCATGCCACCCAGCCATGTGGTACCCATAGGCCCAACCCCCATGCTAGGAGATAGTAAAAGGTAACCAAGAAAAACCTACTACCTCTAGACACAAGTAATGTACAAATCAACACTGTACCAGTAAACACAAAACATAAGGTTGCATTGCTTCTAGAATCACTGAATCAAGAACATCCACTGTACAATACAAACCAACTGCTATCATAAGAGGAGTGTCATCACAAATTTTGCATTGGTTATCCTAAGGAGATCTTCCTAGGTCCCAGCCCCCATTCTGGGTTATCCTGGTAGCCTCTCACGAACTCCGGCCCCACATGTACACTAGTGTGAAATCGATTATCTTTCGAGAAGACAAGATAACAATCTTTCCATTCTAAGATTTCCTGACTCATCTCAAGTCTAACACAATCCCTTGAACCAATGAGCAAGGATAAATTATCAAGTTAAATATATTAACTACCCATTCGCCTAATATGGGTTATTTAATTTTCACTGATTAAACTGACTCTCACATGAGTTGTCCTGGGACCACTTTGTGTCCCGACCCCTATTGAAAGTCACTCCCATATAGAAAACACAATAAATTTTCTACAACCCAAGGGTAGATAGTGCACTAAAATTGATAGCAACATAACCACCACATCTCAAGAGGTAACACATCCCTATGGATGTCAAACACTGAATCCCACAAACATGCACTACCCAAGGAAATCTCAAGGGTGAATAACAAATACAACAACCCTTTCACAATTACAATCTGTAGTACCCCTCCATTTTGCTTATGTTTTTTGATAGTATGTTTCAATTTGATAGACCCTGATACTTTGTTTTGATGTATTTGATCGCTGACAGTAGAGTGATGGTGGATTTATTTTATGATGCGATGATACATTGTTTGGTGGTGATTATTTCTGACATGCTTTATGTTAGCATAGATGTTTTCTTGAGATGTTATTGCTATATATGTTTATGGTAGATTAATTGATATTTATTTTGTCAGTTCGATGTTATATTGTATTGGTGAGGAGAATGGAGTTGCATCACTTGCTTGCGAGTGCCTTGTGATTTTCACGATTTTCTCCTCACGGTGTGTTTGAATCATGGATTATATATATGTATGTTATTTGTTTGATTGTAGGATTGTAGGTACATGACACCGACTCCACCTGGCTTCACAGGTTTGAGCGTGTCCAGACTCAATGGTAATGTTGATTGGGAGATAGTAACAAGGTTTTTCCTAGTCTAGCCTCAAACCTAGTCATAGGTTGTCATTAGTCTAGGTTTGGTATGTTTGGTTGTCACGTCTTTGGTTGTCTTGATATTTGTTATGAAAGGTTTATTTTGTGAATTTAATGTTGCATTAATGTTCTTTACAATATAGTGTTTATTTAATTAAATTTAAATATTGTAGTTAAAAGCTTCTTATTTTAATTAATTAATTAAATTAGTTTATTGGTGAGATAATTTAGTCATTGTGATTAAAGTTATTTTATTAAATAAATTAATTAATTGATTAAATTTACTTTTATCGAGAGAATAGATTAAATATTCTTTAAATGTTTTTGTGTGAATGAGAATTTTAAATTTGTTTAAAGAAAAAGAAATTAGTTGTTGAAATTTTAAATAAAATAAAATAAAATAAATTCTTGATAATTGTTAGAAGAAAATATTTGTGAGTTTGTTAGAAGATATTTTCTTGATTTGCCATGTGTGTTAGTAAAATTAATGCAAATTCTTGTTGAGGATTTTCTCAGAGAGAATATTTCTAGAACTGGGAAGGCAAGAAAGCACTTCACGGAAAAAAGAAAAGGAAAAGAGGATTGTTGGAAAAATTGTGAATTTTATTTTGGGATTTGATTTAAAATTTCTAGAAGAAGATCTCGGGTTTTATGATTGTTCATTAATTTGCATTCTTTTGGAAAGTGGAGATTTGAAAAGGGTTTTGTGTAGTACCCCTCTATTTATGCTTATGTTATCTGTTAGCATGCTTTCACATATGATAGACTTTGGTACTTTTTTTGGATATTTTGATCGCTGATTTTAGAGTGACAATGGATTCGTTTTGTGATATGATAAACATTGTATGGTGATAAGTAATTTCTGACATGCTTTGTATTAGTGTAGATGTTTTTTCAAATGTTATTCCTATTTATATGTTTATGGTAGACTAACTGTTATTTTAATTTGTCAATATGATGTGAGCTATATTGGTTTGGAGAATGGAGTTGCATCACTCGCTTGCGAGTGCCCTATGATTTCTGTTATTTTCTCTACACGGTGTGTTTGTACAATGGATTATATATATATATATGTATGTATGTATGTATGTCATTTGTGTAATTGCAAGATTGCGGGTACATGACACCGACTCCAACTGGTTACTCAGGTCTGAGCGTGTCAAGACTCAATGGAAATGTTGATTGGGAGGTAGTAACATGGTTTATCCTAGTCTAGTATTAAACCCAGTCACAATATATCATCAGTTTTAGTTTGGAGTCTTTGGTGGTCTTGTTTGTCTCTAAATGGATTAATTGTTTTGAAAGGAAAATTTTGTTAATTTAATGATAGATTAATATTTCTTTAATTTACTGTTTATTTAAATTAATTTTAAATGTTGAAAATAAAGTTTTACATTTTATTTAATTTATAAATTAGTTTGTTTGGTTAAGTAATTTGATCACTGAGATTAAAATTAATTAATTAAATTAAAATTGCTTTAATTGTGTGAATAGATTTAAATTTAAAATTAATTGTTTTGTGGGAAATGGTATTTTAAATGTTAAATAAATTAATTAAATAAAGAAAAGGGAAATTGCATTTTTAAAGTTTGAATTCTTTAAATTTAGAAATGCATTCAATTTTTGATAAAGAAGAAATAAAAGATTGTTGTGAGGTTGTTGAAAGATATTTTTTCTTCTCGACATGTGTGCCAGTGGAATTTATTGCTTCTTGTTGAGAATTTTCTCGAATGTTATATGAGATTTGGGGAAAAATTAGAGGATTACTACTTCACGGGAAAGGAAAAAGAAGAGGGTTCTGCTAAAAAAAATTGATTTTGGGAAAATTTGTGATTTCCTTTGTGAATTTTGTTTTGGGTTTGCTATATATTTCTGGAAGATCTCTTTGGGTTGGTTTTAGCATCTTTCTGGATATTGGGTTTTTTGGAGAAGCTTTGGAGGATTGCACGCAACAGGCAACAAAGTTTCTCGTCTACAGCCAAGTTTTATTTTCAAAGCTTCAGGAGTACAGGTATTTTCCTGTGTATTTTAGTTTGTCTACTTTGGAAAAGATTGTCTGTGTAAATATTTTATATTACCTGTAGAAGAAATTTCATTTTGTTAAAATCCTTATTCTTCTCAGAAAATAAAATAAAATTGTTTACTGTATTGTATTCTTTCTGTAAGGATTTGTTGATTTCTGTATAAATTTCAAGAAACCAGGGAAAATGAAAGATGAGAATCAAAAGAAAACTTCTATAGCTTTCTCTCTGTAGAAAATAATTAAGTAAATAATTTGTGAAGGGAAATCATTTATTTGAGAAATGAAATTGAAACCTCTGTGTTTAAAATAGAATTTGTTTAAAAAAAAATTGTGTTTCTGTTAAATTTCTTAAATTCCTTGATGAAAAGCCCTATTGAAAGAAAATACCTAAATTAGTATTTTATCTATCTTTTAATTATAAATATATATATATATATATATATATATATATATATATATATATTTATATATTCATATATAAATTAGATTGTAAAACTTTTGTATTCAATACATGGATTTTTCTTTTGAAAATGACGTACAGGCGAAATTGATGTATTAAAATAAACAATTAAAAAAAAATGAAATGAAATTCGCCATTTTTTTATTGAGGGTTTTAAATAAAATAAATATTAAAAAAAAAATGGAATGGAAGGATGTGTAGGCGGGGCTACCCCCACGATCGACCCCCACAGGGGAGCCAACTATGAGGGCAGTGCCCAGTGCTGTCATCACAAAACAAATGTTACTGCACAATTTTTTTTTTTAAAGTTAACATAACATACATGTAATACACATTAAGTCATGACATGAATTTCATTTAAGTAGATTCACTAACACATACATCCCTTGGGGTACACAAGGAGTCATTACGCGACTTAGATCCACACAACGACAATAAAGAATAAAAGTCGAAGATATAATCCATAACAAGGTAAACATTAACAAATGTAACACATACATGATATATCATTGATAATAAACCATTTGAGTAAGTACAACATATACATGATTAACTCAACACATTGAATAACAACTGCCATGACCATTATCCACACAAGGCTTAACGTTACATTACAATACAATGCTCTAGAGTACAATGATACAAAAGTGTTTCCAAACACAAATGGAAACCATACACAAGATAACATGATACAAATAAACAAATGAATACAAAGTATCATAACTAGCTCCAAGACAAATACAACTCTGGAGTCGCTGCAACAACACCAATCCGCACCTCTCGATCCTCGACTGGGGACCCAATGGGGTGCTTAGCACGTTCCACCCGACCATGTGGGTCCGAAGACCCACCCCCCGTGCTAAGGAGATGACAAGAAGAGTCCTCAACCAAGAACATCCAAACAGGGAACCACAAGACTCAACGCTATACAAAAGTATCATAAAACTCAAGAATTATAATGACATAATCAACAACATCCAAGAGTCAACATAATAACTTAAAGTCATAAATCTCATCACATGAATCAAAGTAATGACCAGTAACAAGTAACCAAAGGATGATCATGAAACACTTCCAAATCAAACTGAATTAATAAACATAATACAATTCCAAATTGCAATTTAAACAATACAATAACATCATATCACAGTACCATAAGAGTACAAGGTCATAAATATCAATGAGAACATACAAGACCACAAAGTACACCAAAGATATATTAAGGCAATAATCAAAAATCAATATAAATTCATATATCAACAATCTAAACCAACTCCCATTACCTACTTCTAGAGGAACACAATAAAGTAAAACACATGGGTAACTAGGGGAGAGTGTCATCACATAGTCCTACATGGGCTGTCCTGTGCTCTTCCTGCCAACTGGAGGCGCCGGTCCCATCTATGGCTATCCTGTGCCCTTCCTCCCAACTGGAGGTGTCGGTTGATAGGGTAACTCATGCGGAGCCATAAACCTCTCGTGAAGACGAGGTCACGACCTTGCCAACCATGGCATTCTCTACCTTCCATTAGCCTACGGAAGCGCTAATGAAGACAAGGCATCCATTTTTTATCTTATAGTGATATTACTACCCAACCCTCCTAAGTTAATTATTAGGTTTTCACTTGATTACTAACTCACTTTTTGTTTATCCTGTGCCCTTCCCCTTAAACGGGGCGCCGGCCCCCATGAGGAGCCACTGTCCCTAGAGACCCAACAACATAAAAAACCAAGAAACCAAGGGTTGTACAACATAACAAGAACATTAGATTACAACAAAGAAGCATGTGAGGCATTACCCATCTTGCTATAGATACATAATCAAAGTCTCAACAATTCCCATACAACCCTTTCAAAATCATGAAACCAAAACACTTGCCACATCAAGGGCACATATAGAGAGAACATCAACTGACAATCATCTCAAGCCTCTGGAAGCCAAAAAGAATGAAAACCCACAAACAAGGGTAAAATGAAGCAACACAAGTTTTTCCCCAATAATTCCAGTACAAGGATAAAAATTTCCCTCAAATATGAGATTAACTCCAAAAAGCCACACAAAGAAAGTTCCATCAAACCCCATCCACAAATCATTCAACTCTAAAACACAAATACAATCCATATATCAACAATGGTGTCACCTCAAAAAGGAATCATAGAAGAAAATCAACCTTTAATTCAACAAAATCACATAATGTCCAAAAGCCACCAACTAGGCATTCCCTGGGAGACCTCAATTTTCTCTCCACAAGAATCCCTTAGAGTGGTATGTAAATCACCTTCATAAAAATCAGCAACATGGCAACAACAACAATTATCTATTCCAAACAAAATCAATCTTCTCAACAACCAGGCCAATTACAATATCAAAGTTCTAAATAACTATCCATATAAGAACCTCATTTATTAGAAACTCAATTGCCATAAAGTTATCCCCTAACTGACAATCCAAGTAAACTAATTAAGAATGAAATCTCAATTCAAGAACAATTTATTTCATTTATGCAAAATTATCAAAACTACCAAAATGGAGTCAAATAAAGTTTACCATAATACTTAACCATGACTACAGATGACGATTAATTTCTAACATACACAATTCCTCAATTAAAGAGTTAATACAACCACCAGTTGTAAGATTACCAAATGCACCCATATAACTAAACTCTCTATTGATCCCAATCAACCTTGCCACAATAAGAGAAAAATGGAGGATAAAACATCATTCACAAATATCTCTCCTAAAGCCACGAGACACCATGATTCCAAGAACTACCAAAGTGATATTTATACCAAAATAATTCACATAAAGATTTACAAAAGTAACCTTAACCTCCTTATTTAATCATTTATGAAACAAAGTGAGAACACAATAACCTAGCCCACTATATAAAACAATTATCATGTGAGAATGACATACATCCATTAAATGGCTTAAAGGATTTCAACAATAATGGATATTATCTAATTGAAGAAAGAGTCCCTTCAACTACCTAACGCAATAGAATCAACTCGTACTGAATCTACTTGTCTAAAATAAAATAAAATCAACCCTTTGAACTCTAAATAATATAAATTAGTAAGACTACCCTTTCATTTAAATTTGAAATAAAATAAATAAGTGAAACATTTCTTCTCAATTATTTCTACGCTTTAGATATGTCTTTATTAAAGGATAAGAAAACAAAGGTTTATTTTAGATAAAGGAATATTAGCATATACTTATCTATTCGAGCAAATTTCCTTACAACATAGATACCTCACATATCATACATTACTTTCATTTATGATCAGTCGCCATAGCTCAAACAAGTTAACAATGAAAATAGAGAGGCTATATAATTTACTACAACTTTGTAAGTCTAAAATTTGAAGTTGTGCTAGGTTGCCAATGGTTTCAGGGAGGCTATTTAATTCTGTACAATTCCTCGACTCTAATTACTGTAACTATGATAGGTTGCCAAGTAAATTAGAAAGTGAATTTTGGACTTTGGAAATATCACCATCTACTCGCATTATTATCTAATCCCAAATGTTATCTACAGGATTGAATACATGACTTAATAGTAGGAGAAATAATGTACAACTTTTTCTTTTCTGAACTGAACACTTTTCTGTTTGGTGGCAAGTTTCCAAAGACGTGCTTAAATTTGAAGATGGAAGTTAAAATTAACCATGATCGAAGACAATTTCACTATTGTGTTAGTACATTGATAATATTTATTTTCAAGTGCTGCAACTATGATAGATTGCCAGAAGAATCAAGCAAGTTTTTTAAATCTTTAAATTTCCTATCATGCTTAAGCGCTGCAGCTTAGACAGGTTGACAATGGATCAGGGTTATCTATATCGTAGTCTTTCCAAACTGGCGATATACAACATCATCGCATATTTTCTGAGAGGCTCATTTCTCACTAAGTAGAGGAGATTACTGTGAATACTTCACCATAATAACATAGACAACAACATAGACATTATAATATAGTGAATCGACTGACCCATGGCAATAAGTTACTTTCCAGGACAAAGTACCAAGGTGGTGGGAAAAATGAATGCACACTAATACGGCTTTAGAGTTTGAAGGATACAATGGATAGTGACCAGGTCAGTATGAGAAGATCGCGACCAAGAGAGGAGGAATACACAATGAAGCAGAATGTGGAATCATGCACAACAGATGCACAATGACTAATCAAAGGATAGATCCATCAACCTCTTAAGTAATCATACATTAAACACAAGGAAAATTTTGTATGAGAGATGAATAATCAAATTATTGTAGTCAAAGCTATGGTTCCTAGACTTGGATAAAGTTACTTGCAGAAGATTGAGATATCGCAATACATACATGAATCACCAAGCTTTGATGAGATATTTCAATGTAAAGAAACTAAACTTACAACTTTGGACATTAAACATCGAATACCATCAAATCTCTCTAGATACACCATATAGACTAAACACCAAATTTTGCACAAAGAATTTGTGTCGAAAGATAACAAAATTCAAGGCAATCCAACAATCGAATGAAAAAGATACAAACCTCGGCACTGCTATACATAACTAACTCTTTAGAATCATTCACATAAAATATGAATATAGATTGAAACCACAACATATGATTATAAATTGAAAACCACATCGTATAAATTTAAATCAAAATCTTAGCATGCACATGCAATTTGAACCTTCAGAATGATTTACAATTTGCACACAACATATCAAAAGTATAAAGGGGAAAGAAGATTGTACTCTTGTCCAGAGAGCATTGACAAGAGATTTCAATGGACGTCGCAAATCATGTTGACTGGAACGAAAACCCTGAGCCGAAAAATCCATGACTGAAGGAACCACCCTTCGAACCCGCAATCCCCATTTTTGATTCGATCAAAGAAATGTCATTATTCTATAAAAAATTTCTTGTAGACCCGATTCATGTTTGAAAACTAAGGATCAAAATATCATAACCTCCACCCTTCGACAGAATAATTATTGTTTATAATTTGTTTCATGGTGTCTTTTCCACTCCCCTCGGGGAACCGTTCAACTTCTATCACTTATTATAATTCTTTGATGGTGTCTTTTACACTCCCACCAGCAAACCGTTGTACTTCCAACAGTTACAATTGTATGCCAGCCGCTACCCCTATTTATTATTTTATAATTGACTCTTTAATATATGAACCAAATAGATCAACTATTAAATATTTAATAAATATTTAATAATTTAATCTTTCTTTTAATTTCAATAAAATATATTTATTTTAATAAATATTTTCACCTTAATTTATTTAAACTTAAGTAAAATTTTAATATTTAATCCTCTCTAAAATTTTCTCACTTTTAAATTTATTACTTGAATTTAATCATTAAATGATAATTATCTTTCCTCATCTAATCCGATTACTTTAAATAACTAACTCCCAAAGATAATTTAATTAACGTTTATTATTGAATCTAATTCTTTTTTTAATTCCAAATAAAACAAGTAACCTTATAATTAAATTAACATTATTAATCAAATCCAAGCATATTATTAGTGTTATCTCATAACCTTAAAATTAAATAATAAAATCACCACATCATCATGACATTACCAACAACAACTTACTTGACATCAATGACGACCGAAACAGAGGGCACTACAATACAGGTATTTTCCTATGTATTTTAGTTTGTCTACTTTGGAAAAGATTGTCTATGTAAATATCTTATATTACCTGTAGAAGAAATTTCATTTTGTTAAAATCCTTATTCTTCTCGGAAGAAAAAATAAAATTGTTTACTGTATTGTATTCTTTCTGTAAGGATTTGTTGATTTATGTATAAATTTCAAGAAATCAGGCAAAACGAAAGATGAGAATCAAAAGAAAACTTTTGTAGCTTTCTCTCTGTAGAAAATAATTAAGTAGATAATTTGTGAAGGGAAATCATTTATTTGGGAAATGAAATTGAAACCTCTGTGTTTAAAATAGAATTTGTTTAAAAAAAAATTGTGTTTCTGTTAAATTTCTTAAATTCCTTGATGAAAAGCCCTGTTGAAAGAAAATACCTAAATTAGTATTTTATCTATCTTTTAATTATAAATATATATATATTTATATATTCATATATAAATTAGATTGTAAAACTTTTGTATTCAATACATGGATTTTTCTTTTGAAAACGTCGTACAGGCGAAATTGATGTATTAAAATAAAATATTAAAAAAAAAAGAAATGAAATTCGTCGTATTTTTATTGAGGGTTTTAGATAAAATAAATATTAAAAAAAATTTGGAATGGAAGGATGTGTAGGGGGGGCTACCCCCATGGCCGACCCCCACAGGGGAGCCGACTGTGAAGGTAGTGCCCAGTGCTGCCTTCACAAGCAGCGCCGACACTACCTACACAGTCGTGCCCTCCAATGGAGGGTTTGACTGTGTAGACAACTGAGCCCCTGCCCTTTTGGTTTTTTATAAAATTTACATAGATTAAATTTGTTTTTAAATTATAATTATAATATATTATATATTACATATATAATATATTATATTAAAATATATGTTATATATGTAATGTATATATATTGTAATATAAAAATTTATTTTTAATTTTTGTTTTAAATATGAGGGAATATAATTTTAATGTGGATAATTAAAAAAATATTTATTTATATATAATTATATATTTAAATAAATATTTAATTATATTGTTTTGAAGTTCATTTATTTAAATGAATAATATAATGTTAATTAGTATATGAAAATTATGAATAGATAGTTTATAATGAAATGTATTATGTAGAGAAAACAAAATTTCATTATTATACATGATTATGAAATTGGGATAATTGTAGATTTGATTTTCATATTAAATGGAAGATAAATTATGTATCAGTTGATTAATTTCATACTTCAAGTTCTTGACTGACTGGATTTGGTAAATCCTAATGATAGATGTGTATTTGCTTTAAGTTGCTATAAATTCTTATTGGGGAAATGGGGATTATATTAGATTTCAAGTCTTCCAGATAAGTTTGTTTAAAGTGGGAGTTTTTATTTGTTTTAAATACAATATTTGAGTTAACTAGGGTAGTGCACATGGTTTTTGTATGATTTCTGGACCCCTAGTTCTATGAACAAGATGTGGTGACCATTGTGTTATGTTGGGTATTATATGTTGTTTCTTGTGCACTTTCCTACCCTAGTTAGTGAACTTATATTCCTTGTGTTATTTTTAGGGGAGTGGCTCTGTGTGAGGGCCGACACACAAAGTGGTGTCTGGGTAACTCATATAGAGTTAGTAAGTCAGTGAAAATTAAATCAACACATTGAGTATTCTAAAATATTTAACTGGATTAATTGTGCCTCACTCATGGACTTAAGAGCTAGTTTAGTCTTGAGAATGAGTCGAGAAGGCCTAGAATGGAAAAGTCGATATCTTGCTATTTTAAAAGATATTCGAATCCGCAATAGTTTGCATGAGGGGTCGGGTTTCATAAGAGGTTACCAGGGTAACCCAAGTTGGGGGCCAGAACCTAGGAAGAAACACCAAGGTAACCTTTGCAACATTGTGATGACACTCCACCTAAAATAACAGTTTACCTTGTGAACTTAGCATATTTGATTGTCTTAATTCTAGAAGCAATGTAACCATCAGTTAATTATGTACTTGTGTCTAGGGTGAATAGGTTATGTCTAGGTAACCTTATTACTATCTCCTAGCATGGGGGGTGGACCTACGGGTACCACATGGTTGGGTGGAATGTGCACCTTACTCCATTGGGTCCCTAGTTTATGAACATGGCAATGAGATCTTCATGGATGGAGAGCTCGTGACTGGATTAATATATGTACTTCCTTTATTGTATCATTGGAAATTTTGTAATTGAAACATACCTCAATTGTTTATGAGGTGAACATTTGAAAAATGTAATTGTAAACTATTATTTGATCTACCTCATTTGAAGAATGAGTATTGTAATGTTATTTCAAATGCAATGTAAAAATCGTATTTGTACTTTATACTATTATGAATGGAATTCAAATGTTATGTAATGTTTATTTTTAAGTTTATGTTAATTAAATATATGCAATGCTAAATACTAAAGTCATCTATGGAATCTCAAGTAGTGTGACGTCGCGTAACTTAGAGAATGTATGCAACTAATTAAGTTAATATTATTACTTTTAAAAAAAAAATTATTTCACTTTCATAGACAATTGCAACATTCCTTAGGTTACAAGACGGGGCATTACAGATTGGTATCAAAGCAAAGGTTCTAACACTGGACGCTCTGGGTAATCGCGAGCCCATTAAGTTGACCTAGTACGTAGTATCATTATCTGTTAGCCTTGGTTGATTAGTATCTGAGACTCATTATTGTTTTATGTATAGGATCATGCCTAGGTGACATGGTAGAGGTCATGGTAGAGGTCGAGGTGGAGGCCGAGGGCCAATCCCTCAGGTTACTCCCCCTCTGAGCCCTCATCAGAGTGATTTGCAGAGCAGTTGGATTAGAGGAATGAGGGATAGAATCCTGAACAGTCAGGAGTAGAGGGTTCACAGTTACGCCCTTTATTAGAGGAGGTCCTAGCTCGACTTGGACCTAGATAGGAATTTGATCAGGAGGTAGTTAAAGAGCATGATAGATCTCCAAGGAGAGTAGATGATACAGTGCATCAGGATGCTATTATTGCAGGATACATGCGGGATTTGTTGAGGGCACACCCTCCTACTTTTGATGATAGAGGAGGTGGATTAGAGGCAGAGACCTGGCTATTGGACTTGGGTAGATGTTTCGCCATGCACCCATATAGTAGCAATACTCGAGCGAGATGCGCTATCATGCATCTGAGAGGATTTGCCTATACTTGGTGGCGCTTAAAGGAGCAGAAGCTCCACTTAGATATTGGGTCAGTGTCTTGGGAGATGTTCCTGGAGAGGTTTAGAGCATGGTTCCTATCAGAACATTGGAGGCAACGACGAGTTGACGAGTTTCATGATTTACGTCAGTTGGCTCTATCTGTTGAGCAATATGAACATAGATTTTATGAGCTTAAGCAGTATGCAGGTGTTGGTAATGATGGGTCTATGTTGGTACAACATTTTATTAGGGGTTTAAATGCCTGCATTAGTGGTGGAGTCAGAGTCTTTGAGCCAAAGACTATGGAATTTGTTGTGGAGAAGGCTCGTATAGTGGAAGAGAATCTTGTTATGGCATTAGGTGGTCACACGAGAGTATAGATAAGTAGTACTCCTGTAGCAAGTTTTAGTCCATGGGGTGGACAGGTGCAGACAGGGGGTTCCTCTAGGAACCAACAGACACCCACCAAGAGTGGACAACAGCAGCAACAACGTACTCCTCAGAAGAAAAGTAATTCACAGCCTCAACAAGATAACAATTTTCGATCTCAATATGGTGGTGGTTGGTTTCAGAATAAGAGAGATCAGAGTGAGCAATGAGTGCAGCATGATCGTTTTGATCAGCCTGCATAGAGTTTTCAGTCTGTAGTTAGTGGAGGTAGTTTTCCACAGTCTAGTATACCTTCAGGTGATAGAGGATTCAAAAGGAGTATAAAATGTTTTACTTGTGGCCAAAAGGGTCACATTGCTCGTCAGTGTCCTCAAAAGGGTACTTCTGGGTTCAGTTAGAGACCAACAGCTTCAAAGTCGACCATAGGAGATGCAGGCAGGTCGTATAGGGTGTTTACCGTGGTGGATATCCACCAGGTTGAGCACCAGGGTGTAGTTGGAGAGGTTCCTGGTGGAGGACCGGCATTGTTCTTTGGAAACCATGTACACCCTTCTACTTTAGGAGTTGATCCTCAGGGGTCAAGACGTTGACTGAGTACTGATCCAGAGGGATCCTAGTGGCTAGTCTTCTATTTCTTGGGAGGACCTATTTTAGATGTGTGTGTTATTTGTTTTCTATTAGCAGGCTTTCAGGAGTAAGCCTGATCCTAGGGGGGGAGGATGTAGTACCCCTCTATTTTTGCTTATGTTATCTATTAGCATGCTTTCACATATGATAGACTTTGGTACTTTGTTTGGATATTTGGATCACCGATTTTAGAGCGACAGTGGATTTGTTTTGTGCTATGATAAACATTGTATGGTGATAATTAATTTCTGACATGCTTTGTATTAGTGTAGATGTTTTCTTCAGATGTTATTGCTATATATATGTTTATGGTAGACTGACTGTTATTTTAATTTGTTACTCTGATGTGATGTGTATTGGTGTGGAGAACGGAGTTGCATCACTCGCTTGCAAGTGCCCTGTGATTTCTGTGATTTTCTCCGCACGGTGTGTTTGTACAATGGATTATATATATATGTATATCATTTGTATGAGTGTAGGATTGCAGGTACATGATACCGACTCCACCTGGTTACTCAGGTCTGAGCATGTCAAGACTTAATGGAAATGTTGATTGGGAGGTAGTAACATGGTTTATCCTAGTCTAGTCTTAAATCCAGTCACAATATATCGTTAGTTTTAGTTTGGAGTCTTTGGTGGTCTTGTTTGTCTTTACATGGATTAATTGTTTTGAAAGGAAAATTTTGTTAATTTAATGATAAATTAATATTTCTTTAATTTACTATTTATTTAAATTAATTTTAAATTTTGAAAATAAAGTTTTACATTTTATTTAATTTATAAATTAGTTTGTTTGGTTAAGTAATTTGATCACTGAGATTAAAATTATTTAATTAAATAAATTAATTAATTAAATTAAAATTGCTTTTAATTGTGTGAATAGATTTAAATTTAAAATTAATTGTTTTGTGGGAAATGGTATTTTAAATGTTAAATAAATAAATTAAATAAAGAAAAGGGAAATTGCATTTTTAAAGTTTGAATTCTTTAAATTTAGAAATGCATTCAATTTTTGATAAGGAAGAAATAAAAGATTGTCGTGAGGTTGTTGAAAGATATTTTTTCTTCTCGACATGTGTGCCAGTGGAATTTATTGTTTCTTGTTGAGAATTTTCTCGGATGTTATCTAGGATTTGGGGAAAAATTAGAGGATTACTACTTCACGGGAAAGGAAAAAGAACAGGGTTCTAAAAAAATTGATTTTGGGAAAATTTGTGATTTCCTTTGTGAATTTTGTTTTGGGTTTGCTGTATATTTCTAGATCTCTTTGGGTTGGTTTTAGCATCTTTCTGGATATTGGGTTTTCTGGAGAAGCTTTAGAGGATTGCACACAACAGGCAACAAAGTTTCTCGTCTACAACCAAGTTTTATTTTCAAAGCTTCAGAAGTACAGGTATTTTCTTGTGTATTTTAGTTTGTCTACTTTGGAAAAGATTGTCTGTGTAAATATTTTATATTACCTGTAGAAGAAATTTCATTTTATTAAAATCCTTGTTCTTCTCATAAAAAAATAAAAATTGTTTACTGTATTGTATTCTTTCTGTAAGGATTTGTTGATTTCTGTATAAATTTCAAGAAATCATGGATATATAGATAAATCAAGGAAAATGAAAGATGAGATTCAAAAGAAAACTTCTGTAGCTTTCTCTCTGTAGAAAATAATTGAGTAAATAATTTGTGAAGGGAAATCATTTATTTGGGAAAATGAAATTGAAACCTCTGTGTTTAAAATAGAATTTGTTTAAAAAAAAATTGTGTTTCTGTTAAATTTCTTAAATTCCCTGATGAAAAGCCCTATTGAAAGAAAATACCTAAATTAGTATTTTATCTATCTTTTAATTATAAAAAATATATATATTTATATATTCATATATAAATTAGATTGAAAAATTTTGTATTCAATACATGGATTTTTCTTTTGAAAACATCGTACAGTCGAAATTGATGTATTAAAATAAAATATTAAAAAAAAAAGGAATGCAATTTGCCGTATTTTTATTGAGGGTTTTAAATAAAATAAATATTAAAAAAAAATTGGAATGGAAGGATGCGCAAGGGGTCCTACCCCCACGGCCGACCCCCACAGAGGAGCTGGCTGTGAGGGAGCGCCCAGCACTGCCTTCACAGGCAGCACCGATGCTCCCTGCACAGCCGCGCCCTCCCATGGAGGGTTCGACTGTGTAGACAGCCGGGCCCCTGCCCTTTTGGCTTTTTATAAAATTTAAATAGTTTAAATTTGTTTTAAAATTATAATTATAATATATTATATATTTCATATATAATATATATTATTAAAATATATGTTATATATGTAATGTATATATATTGTAATATAAAAGTTTCTTTTTAATTTTTGTTTTAAATATGAGGGAATATAATTTTAATGTGGATAATTAAAAAAATATGTATTTATATGTAATTATATATTTAAATAAATATTTAATTATATTGTTTTGAAGTGCATTTATTTAAATGAATAATATAATGTTAATTAGTATATGAAAATTATGAATAGATAGTTTATAATGAAATGTATTATGTAGAGAAAACAAAATTTCATTATTATACATGATTATGAAATTGGGATAATTGTAGATTTTATTTTCATATTAAATGGAAGATAAATTATGTATCAGTTGATTAATTTCATACTTCAAGTTCTTGATTGACTAGATTTAGTAAATCCTAATGATAGATGTGTATTTGTTTTAAGTTGCTATAAATTCTTATTGGGGAAATGGGGATTATATTAGATTTCAAGTCTTCCAGATAAGTTTGTTTAAAGTGGGAGTTGTTATTTGTTTTAAATACAATATTTGAGTTAACTAGGGTAGTGCACATGGTTTTTGTATGATTTATGGACCCCTGGTTTTATGAACAGGATGTGGTGACCGTTGTGTTATGTTGGGTATTATATGTTGTTTCTTGTGCACTTTGCCTACCCTAGTTAGTGAACTTCGATTGTGTTATTTTTAGGGGAGTGGCTCTGTGTGAGGGCCGACACACAAAGTGGTGTCTGGGTAACTCATATAGAGTTAGTAAGTCAGTGAAAATTAAATCAATACATTGGGTATTCTAAAATATTTAACTGATGAGGGTGCAGCCTGAGACTTAGAAAATAACCCACAAATAAGAGAATAATTTTATTATTCAGAAAATGGAGCTTCTTACATGCAGAGGATCTCAAAATCCCCAAGTTCTACAACAAATGCAAGTTACAGAAAGCTACAGAATCACCCTTTCGCAATATGCGAGCTTGTCCCCAAAAAAAAGTTACCCAAAATTAGAAACCCGCCTATGCTAGGAGCCTCTTTAGTCTTTGAGCCAAACAACATTCAAATTTGAGTTTAGGCAGTTTATGCCAAAAAATTACAAATTGAAGTTCAAATTTCAAAAGAACATTTGCAATTGGTATCTTCTAGAAAGTGCCCAACTTCCCCTGTGCAGCCATGTCTTTAGATCCCAGACCTGATTCTAAAAAGTTTAACCTGGAAAGGTCTCAAAGCCAAGAACGCAGTTCAAAATTTGCTACAACTTCCATTTTGGAAAGTTTTGGGGCTGATCGGGGAACTCTAAGTGCCTCAAACTAACCAAGACTTTCTGCAAATTTGGGAAACTAAAAATGCAATATCTTTCCAATCTCCGTGAATAGAAAATAGAAATCAGAATTGGGAATTTCATTATGATGAAAAGGACCAAAATATAAAAAAATATCTAAAAAATCTAGAAACCTGAAATTTGAACTATTTTTACACGTTCTTTACACCACCTGATGCCCCCTCACATCATTAACCCATTTACCCAGATCAGATTCTGAGATAATATTCTGACAATGGAACAGAAGACTAGAATAGGCAATCATATCTGAGAAGATATTCAATCAGAAGGAATGTTTGAAGAATCACTCCACTACAATATACCTTAGAATTTATATTTGATGACACTTTAATTTGAGACCATTCTGAATTATAATTTAGATGAGACTGGATGGATTATCTCCTAGCATGGGGGGTGGACCTACGGGTACCACATGGTTGGGTGGAACGTACACCTTACTCCGTTGGGTCCCTAGTTTATGAAAATGGCAACGAGAGCTTCAAGGATGGAGAGCTCGTGATTGGATTAATATATGTACTTCCTTTATTGTATCATTGGAAATTTTGTAATTGAAACATCCCTCAATTGTTTATGAGGTGAACATTTGAAAAATGTAATTGTAAACTATTATTTGATCTACCTCATTTGAAGAATGAGTATTGTAATGTTATTTCAAATGCAATGTAAAAATCTTATTTGTACTTTATACTATCATGAATGGAATTCAAATGTTATGTAAAGTTTACTTTTAAGTTTATGTTAATTAAATATATGCAATGCTAAATACTAAAGTCGCCTATGGAATCTCAAGTAGTGTGACGTCGCGTAACTTAGAGAATGTATGCAACTAAATAAGTTAATATTATTACTTTTTTAAAAAAAATTATTTCACTTTCATAGACAATTGCAACATTCCTTAGGTTACAAGACGGGGCATTACATTTTGCATGTTGCATGCAGCAAGCAAAGCTTTCCTTCAATTGTCAAATTTTCAAGCTATAGTAATACAGGTTCTTTGCTATTATTTATTTAGTTTTGTGATTTGAAAAGATTGTCTGTATAAAGATTTAAATTTGTAGAAGATTTGTTGATTTGTAAAATTAAAAGATTGTCTGTAGAAGAAATAATTTTGATTGAAGCTTATGTCGGTAAATTTTTGTTGGAAATATTCTGTAGAAAATTTGTTACCTCTCTATGAAAATTTTGAAAGAAAAATTTATAGTAAAGTCAGAGAGCAACCTAGAAGGTTATTGTTAAACAATAGAAAAGTTTCATAAGAGAACAGAAGAAATCTCTGTAGAATTGTAAATGAAACTTATTGTTTAAATTGAGAAAATGGAAATCTCTGTCATAAACTTTTCTAAACTTTTCCTATAGAAAAGATTTAGAGAATTTGAATGAAACCCTTTGTTATTGAAATTGAAAATGTCTGTTAGATTTGTGTAAATTGATAAATCTCTCCATTTCCTGTAGAAAACCCTCTTTGAAAATGTTTGCCTGATTATAATACTTTTATTGATTAAATTATATATATATGTATACAAATGATACATATACATATAAATATATATATATATATATATATGTATTAAAATATATATATTTGAAATAGAAGAATTTACTCTCTTTGAAATTGTAAAGAAAATCCGTACGCGAATTTAAATATTCTGTAGGAATATATTTACGGAATTTTTTTTTGTTTTGTATTAAAACTTTGTTTAAAATATGGGGAAGGGTTGCGACTGTTCCCATAGCCGTCTCCCCTAAGGGAGGCAACGGTGGGAGCAACCCAGCGCCGCCCCACCTACATAGGTCGGCGCCCATGAAAGGAGCCGACGGCTGTGTATTATGCACAGACAACCCTAAAAATTATTCACTATGTAATATTATTAAAATATGATTTATTTTAATGTTTATTCACCGAAATATTTCATTTTATATAAATTTTTATTTACTTTATAATACAGATTTTGTAATATTTAATTCAAATTTTATATACATTATATATATATAAATATATATATGTAAATATATATATATTATTTTATATATATATATATATATATATTTATATATATATGTATATATGTATGTATATATACATTTATAGTTTGAGAAAATAATTTTAGTATTAAAATAAGATTTATTTATTTATTTAGATGCATGTAATGTATGAGATCAACTATCTTTGAAACAATAAGATTGAAAAGAGAAAATTTGATATTTATTTTTATGTGAAATTGAGAAAATCAAAATTAGATTAATTGATTCAATTTCTTTTTATTGCTTGAGAAAAGAACTATAAACAAGTTGATTAATTTTCTTTCTATATGTAACTAATTTGATTGGATTTAGTAAATCCTAATATTAGATTTTATTTTTTTATTATGCCTGAATTACTTTAAGTTGTTTATTTTACTCTTATTAGGAATATTGGGGATTATACGGGTTAATAAGTCTTCCAGATGTTAATTCTTCACGAGGGAGTAATATTTATGATGATTTCATAGTTCGAATAAACTAGGGTAGTGCACATGGTTCTATTCGGTTTTTAGACACCTGGTTCTATGAATAGGTCGTGATGTATGTTGTTATATGTTTGGTATTTGATGTTGGCTTATGTGCACCTTGTCTACCCTTAGTTAGTGGAATTAGATTCCTTATGTTATTATTAGGGGAGTGGCTCTTTATGAGGGCTGACACACAAAGAGGTGCCAGGGTAACTCATGTAGAGTTAGTTAATTAGTGAAAAATAAATCAATACTTTAGGTAGCTTAAAACCTTTAACTAGACTAATAAGCCTCATTCATGGTCTCAAGGGCTAGTTCAGACTTAGGAATGAGTTGAGAAGGCCTGGAATGGAAAAATTGATATCTAGTCACTATGAAAGATATTCAATTTCGCAATAGATTGCGTGTGGGGCCGAGTTTCGTAGGAGGTTACCAGGGTAACCCAAGATGGGGGCCAGAACCTAAGAAGAAACACCTGGGTAACCTATGCAACATTATGATGACACTCCACCTATAATAATAGTCTCCTTGTGAACTTAGTCTATTTGATTATTCAGTTCTAGAAGCAATGTAACCATTAAATTAAGTTTGTACTTGTATAATTTTTCTTATGGTTTTGCTTGTGTCTAGGGTTTGTAGGTTATGTATAGTGATGCAGGAGCATCCATGGGCTCGTGCAATCTTGCATCAACCAAATTTATTTTATTTTAATTTTGTTTGGTTTTCAATAAATGGTTGCCACAAATATTTGTAATTAATGTAATTTTAAATTAAATTACATTAAAAATTCATGTTGAATGATTATGCTCGAAAAAACAGGTGTTGCAAAGGAAATGGAAGTGCAAAAATTCAAAATTTGGATTTTTGCAAGTTAAAGGAGATTTTTAAGATTTTATTTTTAAATAAAATCTCAACTTTCACAAATCCCTAAAAAATAGGGACTATCAAAGTGGGTTCCCATTTGATCAAATTGGCAACTTTGATGAGTGAGTTAAATTTTGGAAACTGCCAATAAAGTGTGTGTGTGTGAGAAGTTTGATTTTTGATTTATTTGAATTTCAATTTAGAAATTCTCTCCTTGGATTTTTGGGAAAGATTATTTTTGAGTTTGAAATGGAAATGAAATTGAAATTGAATTTCATTTCATTCTGACAGATTTGGAAAGTTTGTAATAAAAGATAATTCATTTACATTTTGAAGTTAGTTTTCAAAGGCAGGAAACTCACAATTAAGGTGGATTTTTCTCTAAGGAGAAATTGCAGCAAAGTTTGAAGGCTTCAATAATTTATTTGCAGCCATTATTGAGGAGTGACAGAGTGTGCATGTGGGTTGGTTGTAGTGCTTGAGAAGCACACAAATTCTATGGAATGTTGCAGATTTTTGTAATCAATTTTATGATGTTGTAAAGGGAATATGTGGTTCCCATAGTCTCATTAAGACTTTATTATTTTCTAATTGCAGATTTTCCATTTTAATGAAAGTTTCATGTTGTAGTTTCTTCATACTTGTGTTGTGTTGAAATTAAATCAGCAGAGAGGGTTTTGTGTCACCCCCTTCCTGCTTCAGTGGTATAAGAGCGGGAGTTCCTGAGTGTGCAGGCAGAGCGCCAAATGTGAGGCAGTTTGCACCAGGACTTGTGGTGTGTGTGATTTGTGTGTAGACAGATCGCCGGACATGAGGCAGTCTATACGAGAGAGGATGGGATGGATCATGAGGAGGCCTGTAAGAATTTTATTTTGGGAAAATTATTGGGAAGAAGTGGAAAATAATAATTACCATGAAGAATTTGAAAAGCTCCAAGCTCAAGTAGATGAATTGGAAAAGTTGATTAAGGAGAAAGTGGGAATTCAAGAAGAAAGATTTGGGAAGAAGAATGTTTTGTTGAAAGAGGACAGCAAAAAGAAAAGAAAAATAAAGGAAGGATGGAGAAAGAAAGAAGAGAAAATAGTCACTACAGATCATAAATTTAATGGTAATTTTAATGATTTTATTTTCTCTGAAGATGCATTGTTTGCAGGAACTAGCAAAGGCAAAGAAAATGGTGAAAAGGAGAAGGATATCACAGTAGAAAAAGAGGTATCTATTAATTTTGTTAGTGAAAATTTGCATGCAAAAGAAGTAGATGAAGCTATGGATGAAATTATGGAAATTCCAAAAACAGATTTTGATAGTCCTAGATTTGATAAAGGGAATGAAGAAGAAGAAGAAGATAGTCTTTTGTTGAATGAGGAGATAAGAAAAATAGAAAAATTATTTCAACAAGAAATTATAGAAGAAGATGATGAAATTAAAGAGGTTGCAGCTGATACATGCCTCATTGAAGGAGGAAAATTTGCAGCAAGAAGAAAGGAGAAGGAAATAGAGGTAATTGTTGATTTATCCAAAAATTTCAATGTTTCTAACGAAGCTGATTTTTGTGAGGGTGAAATGGTAAAAGGAAGTGAGGAAAGAGAGATGGTAAGGTGCAGCAATAACATGTTAAAGGCTGAAATACAAATTTTTGAAGCAGCAAAAAAAAAGGAGGTAACACATGATTTCATTTGTTTTAATGAAGAGAAGGATGTTAATTATTGTTTTCCAAAATTGCATAGTGCAGAATGGTGGGAGCTGAATTTTGTGAACAAAGGCAAAAAGAGAGGAAGAATGAAGGAGAGTAAAGATAGAATATTACAGGCAAAGGGAAAACAAAATATTCACAATGATGAGGTTGAGAAGTGGATCCAACGTGAACATAGCATATTCAAATGTTCATGAGCTTTGCTCACAGAACATTTTCTTTCTACTGTGGGTGTCTGATGCAGGAGCATCCATGGGCTCGTGCAATCTTGCATCAACCAAATTTATTTTATTTTAATTTGGTTTGGTTTTCAATAAATGGTTGCCACAAATATTTGTAATTAATGTAATTTTAAATTAAATTACATTAAAAATTCATGTTGAATGATTATGCTCAAAAAAGCAGGTGTTGCAAAGGAAATGGAAGTGCAAAAATTCAAAATTTGGATTTTTGCAAGTTAAAGGAGATTTTTTTAAGATTTTATTTTTGAATAAAATCTCAACTTTCACAAATCCCTAAAAAATAGGGACTATCAAAGTGGGTTCCCATTTGATCAAATTGGCAACTTTGATGAGTGAGTTAAATTTTGGAAACTGCCAATAAAGTGTGTGTGTGTGAGAAGTTTGATTTTTGATTTATTTGAATTTCAATTTAGAAATTCTCTCCTTGGATTTTTGGGAAAGATTATTTTTGAGTTTGAAATGGAAATGAAATTGAAATTGAATTTCATTTCATTCTGGCAGATTTGGAAAGTTTGTAATAAAAGATAATTCATTTACATTTTGAATTTAGTTTTTCAAAGGCAGGAAACTCACAATGAAGGTGGATTTTTCTCTAAGGAGAAATTGCAGCAAAGTGTGAAGGCTTCAATAATTTATTTGCAGCCATTATTGAGGAGTGACAGAGTGTGCATGTGGGTTGGTTGTAGTGCTTGAGAAGCACACAAATTCTATGGAATGTTGCAGATTTTTGTAATCAATTTTATGATGTTGTAAAGGGAATATGTGGTTCCCATAGTCTCATTGAGACTTTATTATTTTGTAATTGCAGATTTTCCATTTTAATGAAAGTTTCATGTTGTAGTTTCTTTCATACTTGTGTTTGTGTTGAAATTAAATCAGCAGAGAGGGTTTTGTGTCACCCCCCTCGTTGCTTCATATAGGGAACCTTTTTACTATCTCCTAGCACGGGGGGTGGACCTACGGGTACCACATGGTTGGGTGGAATGTGCACCTTACACCGTTGGGTCCCCAGTTCATGTTCGTGGTGATGAGTACTTCTTGGATGGAGAGCTCGTATATGAAAATGTACTTTCTCATATTTATCATTTGTAATAGTGGAAATCGTATTCTTGTATCACTCCTCAATTGTAATTGGGGAGAACTTTTGTAATATGTAATTGTACTTTTATATGACCTACCTCATTTGGAAATTACTATTGTAAATGTTA